>WAAB01016448.1:0-47191 GCA_013389865.1 Piaya cayana | reverse complement strand
TGAGTATTACTGCCCTTTTATTATCATGTGGGAAATAAAATTGCACACCTAGATTCAGAGGGCATGACTCATGGCTCTTCTGTACGCGAGCAAAGAACTGGTTCTGTTCTAGGGTGTTTGCCTAAAGACCTTCTGGCTCCGTGATTGCAAGGCTGGGTGTGATGGGCCAGAGGGGTTGGTATTTCTGGCTGACTCAAAGCCTTGCTGGAAGCTCTCAAGGCAGGGAAAGCTGAGGAGGGCTGGAGGTTTTCCTTGTTCCTGTACTGCCTGTGCAGCAGGTTGATAGTGAGGACAGAGCACTGCCATCGCTTCTTCCCACAGGCTGCCATCTTAGCAAGGTGGAGGAACAAGCATGTTTGCTGAAATGCTGAGAGTGCGCAGCTTAGATGTTTAAGCCATTGGCTTTTCCTTTGCAACCAGAGAATTATGCACCTATGCTTGAGGCTTTTTTTCACCCTGAACTGACTAGGTTTAGCTCAAGACTAGAATTTGTCCGGGCTGCCTGGGTGTATGTTTTCCTAACCCTGTGTGTCATCTGCAAATGCCCACTCTTCTCCTTCATTGCTTTTCACTTGGTGTATTCTGCAACAACCCCAGTAGTCAATCATAGGGCCTAATTATCCTAATCTGCATCCTTTTCTGACTTATTAAAGCCTAATTAGTTTATAACAACATAGAGGCTGGAGGTAATTTGGAAACTTGGAGTTAAAAAAAAGCCAGGAACAATTGAACTGCAGTAATGAGGCTTCAAGAGTGCCCAAGTCCACAGCTGTGTTTATACTGCCAGTGTTTAGGAAACCTGAATGTAACTGGCCAAAGCGTGTAAGGAAAGGACAATGGTGTTGCTCTGGGGCAGGTTAAACAACTTTTTGTTAAAGAATGCTACAGGCTTTCCCTGGTGCCTCCATGTGCTGACAATATGCCATGTGGTGTAGCCACGTCTATTAGTCTGTCAAAGGTGTGTGATAATGCTGCAATGTAGCTGGGGTGCTGAGGTTAGTGGGTAATAAAAATGGTGAACAGAGCCTATTAGTTATGAATTCAGGTGTGGTAAGAGAAAACTACTGAGTGCTGTTTGCCATTGTGCGAGAGCAAGGAATAGGAATGGAAAGATGCTCTTTTCCTGATGGTAAATCCAAAGGATTTTGATAGCTGTTAATACACTGATGCTACCAAATTGATTCGAGAAATACTTGTTGGAGCTGGAGAAACCTATGAAAGTGGGTATACAAGGTCTGACACAAAATCCCTCAAGACTAACCCTAGAGTTCGGGAACCAGGAGTGGGAGGGGAGAGACAAAGATAGTTATAGAACATGTTCTGACCTGTCACTGTGAGACAAGGCTCAGCTTGGTTGCTTCTCTCAGTGTGAGTGGATGTGTGTTCAAATATACACGTTTTGTTACCCTCATTCAGTAAATGTTAGTTTTTAGCTAATAACTACCTTTTCCTGAAGATCTAGTTGGTGCTCAAAGGAACCTATGTTTTGACAGCAGAACATGTGAAAGCAAAACCAGGAGAGATCCTCAGCAGCCTTTCAGGAAATAATCTGCAGAATTGCTTTGAGCATGTACAGAATCATATGCAGTTCTGTGTCAACTCAGAAGGGAACTATTTTGAAAGTGATGATAGTTGATTTTCTTAATTAGTTAAATAAGAAGAGTTACAGGGCCCAGCCTTGCTTTTATTTTGTGTCAGAACTCTTATAAGGGAGGATTAGAATGCAGATAGAAAGAGGGTGTTAGGGATAAATGCCTTCTTCCAAATTCAGCAGGTGTTTATAAACTAAGTATTGGTGGGTCAAGGAAATACTCCTCAGAGACTTGTCCTGTGGAGATAGGATCAGAATGACTGCTAGGTGTCAGTGACAGGAGTACAAGTTGGTCAAACATGGCTCTCAAGCAGTACAGCTTTCATCTGCCTTTTCAGTATTAGCAGGTTGTCCCATATTGTGCATATTCTATATTTGACTGTTTAAAGAGAAGTGGAAACCTTTGTATCCCTAAGTTATTTAGATTTCTAATGGTGCAATAGTCATTGGATGAATATCATTGATTGCTTGGGAAGATGTGAAACCTTGTCCATGAATATTGTGATCTGGCAATTGTTTGAAGCTCTCAGAGTTCACTTATACATGAGGACTGCAGAACAGAGTTCAGCTGCACACAGTTTTGCTGAACCCTGCACTTAGTAGGGCACTGACCTTGTTTTTGTAGCAACTCTGAGTTTTTGCAGCCCTGGTTTTGATGAAGATGAATAATGGAGAGACTCAAAGTGGTATGGGAAACATAAACAAAGCAAGCAGTAGCAATGTGTGGCTGACTCATCCCCTCTGTTATCATCCAGATGCTGTTACAATTTCAGTTTCTCTTCCAGAATATCTCTGTTTCAGTAGATAAAGTTTAGGAGTTGGAGTTTTTTTTCTTTTAGCATCACTAACTTTATTCACTTCAGAAACTGGTGCTGATATTCCAGGAATGAAGTGGTTGGAGCAGCTGAGGTGAGATCTCAAGAATACTGACAATGTCAAGCTCTTGCCTCAGCAGCCTCATCAGTTTGGATATCTCTGTTTGCTGTTCGTATCCAGCTCCTTTTGTGCTGTATGTACTTGGAACCTGGGCAAAAGAGCTGTGTGACCTTTCTGCCCATATCACAAAGATGTATCTAATCTACTAAAACTTTCTAGGAAGGACAAGGCTCTGCCAAGATGGCTCTGTTGGTGTAAGTACTTTCTGCATAAACAGGGCAGGATGTATGTGAGGTAGCTTCTGATTGCTGCCCTTTAGAGTGGATCCCAAATGTAGACAAAACCTTACTGAATCCCCCTTAAAAGTGTCATGCATTACTGTGCTGTTATAGAGGAACAAACCAAAGAGCAGAGCAGTGCTATAATGTGGGTTTTTTTTACTGCTATGGAGCAAGTATTTTATCTCAAACTGCAAGTTGATTTTCCTTTAATATGTGCACCCAACTCTTCTGATTATTATACTAACTTGAAAACAAGCCAGACTTAACCTTCCCTTTCACATGTGTTAAGTAAAACCACAAACAAAATCTATGCCAAAACTTGCTTGGAACATGTTCACTAACAGCCTAGTGTTATACCCAATATACAACCAGAAAAACAGGAAAATATTGTAGTGTTTGGGAATCTTTATTATAAGAACTCTATTTTTCTTTTATTGTTTTTCTTCCTCCCTTGAGGTAAACATCAGTAAAAGACATTATTTTTCAAAAGCACCAAAAGAGGTGGGTAGATCAAGGCCTGATGCTGAAGGCACTGGTGCATCACACCTGGCTCAGAATCTGCCATGCTCTCCCTGTCTGGGCAGCATGAGGGGCTCTTCCCAAGGGTGATTCAGAGCATCTAATTTAGCTTCCCCTGGATAGCAGTTCAGAGTTGTCTGCCTCTTTGATGGGTGAATTAAAAGACTAAGGGCAATGACTGGTTAATGTAAGGGGAATTTATACCACACACTGAGGTGCCAGAGGCATTTTAATAATGGGACTTGAAACCCTTGGCTCATGATAACTGGACTCTGTTCACTTCTGTTAAGGTGAGCATCTCCAAATCACTGATATCCCTAGTGCAGACCTGCATGTACCCTGTTGACTTAGAGCTGTTCTGACAGGGGTATTGGGCTTTTTTCCAAAACCTTCAGTTCAGAATATTTTCACATATATAAAACCTATTTTTCCATGGGCAGACACGCTGTTTGCATGAAGGACATAGTAATTTCAGCATCATATCCTTGATTCTGGCCCTAGAAGTGCTGCTGGGAATATTGCCTACTATAAAAGGGCTGGATCCACTTCTGGCTACAGATTAGAGGATGCATTAAGGTCAACACCTTTTTGGGCTTTCGTAAATGTCTTGTCTTCTGACTCATACATCAAATAGCTGCTTTTACTACAGCTATCTCCCCCCCTTCTGAACATAATACTTTCCATAGTCAAAGGTGGGACTGTAAGAAGGGGCTTTGACTGAAATCTAGCTACTTATTTGTTTCCATGCAGCAACTTGAGCCAAAGACCAAATAGCAGGATCCCCAGGGCTTGCCCTTGGCCAGAAAACTTGAAATTAAGAATTCATTTAGTTCAGCTCTACATTATTTTTTTTGAAAACAGTAGGGGGAGCTCAGATTCTGCCTGAATGCCAATGAATAAGAGAAAATACAGTTTGCTGAAATACTTTTTATTTTAAGTAAGGGGGAAAAAAAATACTTGTTGCTTTTTTTCTTACAATATTGCATTTTTTTCCCCCTCGGTATGCTTCATGGAGACATAGCATGTAAACCAGGTAATACAGTATTTGACATGAACAGTTATGTAATAGAAACATTGCTGGAATGGTCCTTGCTAACTAGTAAATGCATATATTTAATGTGTTTACTTTAATGGAACAAGGTCAAAAGCAGTTTTATGATGTGTTGCATGGAATCAGTCTCAGCAAGTTCTGAACTTGGGAATGGCTTACATCACTATTATTTATGTCAAAAGTAACACTTGGGAATGATAGAACATATCCATCCCTGAATTTTGTAGGCTAGAGGTGACCTTGTCTTGAATGTATTTAGTAGTACAAGGCTGCTTTGTTCTCAGAGTGCCACACAAGTACTAAGTAATCCACATTGCATTCCTGCATTCCCACACTCCTCTAGGTAAATGAACACTATCAGGCTTTGTCTGGTGTGGAAGAAATCTGAACACCAGGATGGCAGTGACAGACGCGGGATCACCCTATCAGGATGGGATTGGAAGATTAGGATTTGGCTTCCCTCAGAGAAGTGGGACCATCTTTCATACAGGATCTAAAAATCTGTAGTTGCTTCCTCACAACCCTCTGAGATGCTGCAGCCCATTAGATCTCTGCACAGGCAGGTGGAGAGGTTTAGTGGAGGCAGGCAGAGGAGGACAGGGGGAGTGAATGTGTTTTGGATGGGTGCAGTTTTGGGGAAAATGGGAAGTATGTTAATCCACCTCCTTGGTTCTGCTCCAGCAGGAAACTCTGTGGGAATATGATTTTGCTGTCCTTAATGCCATCTATGTCTGTAACACAATGGATATCCCTTTGTATCTCTACAAAGGAAGGGTGTGCCTTCTGATTCAGAAATTTTGAAATGAACCAAGCGACCTCCAGCTCTGTAGGATTATAGCTATTCAGGGCTCTGCAAGCAAGGTGGGTCTGCTGCCAGGCTTGTAGCAGGGAAACAAATCATCCACAGAGCCAGGAAATCAAGACAGTAGTCCCAGGTGTCAACCCTGAGCCATGTTCTTCTCTTTCATTTGTTTGAGATATTTATTTGACCTACAATATACTCACGAAGGCACAGGCCACATAGGCTAACTGTGACATCCGATGTAAACAATGCTGATGCAGTCTTGAAGGAGAGCAAATCAATTCTGACTAAGCGGGACATGCAATGATAAAGCTGAATACTTTACTTTTACTATTGCTGTTCATCCTCTGCTCAACCGGTATCTGTAACAGTTAGTAGGAATTAGACAATCTAAATAGAGATTTATTTTTTTTTTTTTTTTTTGATTTGAGCTTGCCCAGCTTCTAACTTTTGAAAGCCAGCTTGTCATTTCAAGGAGTCCTGCCTGTGTTACAGAATTTGTAATTAACCTGCAGGTGAATAAAGGGACAGTAGTAGGAGCAGGGAAAAGGTGTGGGATGCCAGTGATGAATCCAGTATTCCTTCGAAAAATCAGAGCATTGATTACATAGTTGGGGGTTAGCAAACAAGAAAATATAGCTAGATCAAGGACTTCATCCTTTCAAGTGGGCAGCAGATGAAAGCTAGCAGAAGCAGTAGTTTGCTCTGAGAGGCTGAATGGAGTAGGCCAAAACTGGATGATAATCCACATGCCTGTGCAATAAACTTTCAACTAACATTGAGATGCCCCAGAAAGAAGAAAGGCCAAAGAGGGACAAACCTCATGGGTCCCCAGAGCAGGAGACAGCAAAAGCCAGTTGGCAAACTTGCATTAGAAGTAGCTTGTGTGGCATGTTAATGTGAAGCATGCACCTTTCCTGGTCTCTGTAGGAAATCTGTCCTTACATGCATTGCCCCGCACAGCCTCCCTATCACACATAATGATTGCTGTCTCTGGATGGGTAATGGTGCTTCCCCACCACTTCAAATACTGTTTTTCACTTTTTTTTTTTTTTCACCTGATGATTAAAGAGATAATTTTTCTCCTCTAAAAACCACAGCCACTGAGAAGCTAATGAAAAGTGCTGGTTTTGAAACGCCCAGGGGGGCTGATCCTGCCTCTTTCAGCTTTTCTACAACTTTTGCTTAAGAACCAAGCACTGAACTGGATTCTTCCTGCAGATTAAAACTCAATTACTGACACAAGTGGCTGAGAAAGTGCAATGGAAGAGTCAGAAGCTGATCTTGCATTAGCCCAAGAAGAAGACGTCAGTGTTACCATAGGTTCGTGTGCTTTCATGTCGACTGGTGGATGGTACCAGAACACGACCAACCCCAATCTTGGGTTCATCTTACTCATCTGGATAATGCTGCAGACAAATATCTGGGTCCTTCCTGTGGCAAAGCAGTGAGATGGAGAAGTCCTGTCACTTTGGAGGTCATGACATGCTGAGGAGGATGAGGGAGAGTGGGAACCAGCTGAGTCTTTTTTTCAGCCATGAAAAAGGTGTCTCTTTTTTTTTCAATTAATGATGAAGGAGCTTTAGGTATCCTGAGTCCCATAATATGTATATTAAATAAGAGAAACTGAAGGTGTCCCTGTTTGTGGCAGGGGGTTTGGAACTAGATGATCTTTAAGGTCCCTTCTGACCTAAACCAGTCTATGATTCTGTGATAAAAGAATGAGGAAAGGAGGAGCGGTTATTAAAAAGGGGACATGAAAGAAGTCTGACTTGAAGAAAGATATTTTGTGCACGATGGGAATGGGTTGCAAAAAGCTCTTTACCCTGAGGAGGTAACATCCCCCATGAGCACTGCAGAGAGAAAAGCCTGGTCTCTTCACCTGTACCTCACTTCTCCTAGAGAAGTTGCTGCCGCCTCTTGCACCTCTTGCTGGTTTCCCCAGGGTGCTGGCTGTCAAGCTGGTGTTTCTGGGAGGAGCTGAAGCCCTGGGGCCACAGGGAACTTGTTGCCTCTCTTGTGCATGTGTGGTCTCCCCTACATAAGCCTGGCCCTAAAGGCTTTTGTGGCAAAGGGCAGCCCCTGCTAGGACATGTTTCTGCCTCTTTATCAGTTTCTGTGGCTGTTGCTGGTTGCTTTACTGCAAGCAGATGCCGTTTACTCAGCTTATTGACTGAAAATTACATACAGCTGCACTGGGAAAAAGCAAACCTGAATAATCTTACTTGCAAAGGATATTTAAATGGAAAGCTTCAAACTCCCCTTCATCTTCCCATAACACTATTTAATTTATAATTGAGACCCAGATTCAGAAAGCTTTTGAAACATATGCTTAAGGTAGTCATGAATTGAAATTTCGGCAAAAGCGATCCTCCCTTAGAATTGCTTTGCAGTTACATACCTCACGTGTGTCAGAGAATATGGAGTTACAGAGCAACTGCTGCTACTGAACCTGCTGCTGTAAAAGAAGTAATGTACTCCTTTTCATTAACTTCTTCAAACACATCAGGTCTGTTAACTGCCCCCCTCAAGTCACATCCCTATCATTGAAATAGTACTTTGAAAATATGTGACACAGAGAATTGTTCACTTTTAATTTAGGAGACAGCATATAGCTAAATTCACAGTATGAACCTGACTCACCACTTTTTTTAATAAAGTGAACTATTTTGAGGTTGAAGTATTCAAGCAGAGGAGAGTTCAACTTACCCAGAACATAGTTTCTTATGAAGTGTTGTAAGACCTGGTTTATTGTTGTTTAAGTTAAAGATTTTAATGAGAAAAGTGAGCTCAGACTGTAGTCATCATGTCAGCAGTAATTACCACATCAACACTATAACCACAGCTGTATTTTTTTGTTCTTTTTCTTAAAAATAGAAAAACATGGAGCATGATCTTGAGGAGGCAAAGGAGGAGGCACTGACTAACTTTCCGTGTCTGATTCAAGGGTCTCTAAGACAGGAGGCCCAGGCAATCAGTGGAGAGCAATAAATTCCTCCAGAGGGAAGTTCAAGGAACTTCTATTAGGTCTCTTCTCTGGAAGTGTGAAGCCTCATCCTTGGGATGTGCATGGAGTGAGCAACCTCCTGCAGTGGGGGTCTCACTTTAGTCTCAAAATCCTTTGTTTCACTCTTCTATGTGTATGCTTTTTTTTTTTTTTGAAAATGTAACATATTGTGTTCATATGAAGTGAAGCAATATGCTAGCAATCTTTGGTTTTAATGGGTCTGCTTAGTGAGGTTTCTGCAGTGTGTCTTGGCACATTCTGCTTAGTGGAAGCAATAGTTACCCTAAGGCCAGGGACCTAAGGGAAGGCATTTCACTTAAACAGGACTGTCCTGGCCATTGTAGTAATAATTTCTTTAAAGTAATGTTCATGTTGAAGTACTGTCCTCATTCAAAGATGTGTAATTATCCCAAATTCTGCCTGTGGAAAAGCTGGAAACAGAACTTTAAAAGACTGAGCAACTTTTCCAAGAAAATGTTAATCTTCTCTCTGTTGCAAAATCTGTTCCCAGCTCACATTTATATTCCAGACAACAGGTTAATGAATCACTTAAATGTCAAAAGTTTCTAGTACTTATAAGAAGAGAATCACAAATTTTACTAGTAAATGGGAAACCTTTGTGTTTAAGCTGTGATGTGCTTAGATGCATCTAGAAACAATCTTAAGGGACCTGACAAACAAAATAGAAGGAGAAGATTAACACAAAAGCTTGTGCAAAGAAGTTAAGGAAAGTATTAACTTTTTCTTCTTCCCTAGAGTAGTCCCAGGCATTTCAAAAGGATTCTGACCTGTAGTTGGTGAACAGATTAATCCTTCCTGTCCTATTGTTTATGAGAGGGAGAAGGTGGCTTGTTGGAGCAGCCTGGTAAAATTACAAGGATTCAGTCTTTTGGCCAGTGCTCAACATGGGACTCCCTTTCTCCTCACTGGGTGCATCTATCTGGTGTCCTGCATGCACTGAGATAGCTCCTGTGGGAGCTGTAGCAATGCTTTGGTCTGGATAGCTCATAGAAAATACTAGGGTGTTTCATTGCTAAACATTTCACAAAGGCGCATGTGCAGAGTAGCAAACAATCTGTTTCCTTAGAAACTGATGGTGCCTTATATGCTGTATTGTGGTCTATGGCAAGCATTTTGAAGACTGGCACAGAACTTGAGCATAATTATAGCCTAGTTAGAGTTCTTGGCTTTCAAATACCATGTATTTGGAAATATCCCTTTCAATACAACAGGACAGAGGAGAGAATTTAGAAAAGGTCACAATATGAAGCAGCAGGAGTTTTCTAGGATGAGGAAAGCCCTGCCTTTACTTACACCACAACAACTCTATTAGCATCACCTAGAGTTTTGCGGCTGCAGTAGTAAGAGAAAAAGGTCATGAACAAATTACATGGGCAGGCAGCAATGAAGAGGAAAACTATACTTAGAAATTACAAACTTCCCTTCAATGTAACTGTGCAGTAAATGCAAGGGAAGAATTATGATATCTGGAACTTTTTATCCAATGGACAATAAAATGCAGCATCATAAAACCAGAGAAATTCAAATTGTGGTTTTGGAAAGGGAGGAGAGCATCAGCTCTAAATGGCTCAGAAGTTGTAGTGGAAGAAATGATTACTGGAGTCTGTGTGGGGAATTCAAATGCTGCAATTCCTCAGGTAGGTGTTAAGGTGGGGTTTGTGAAGGGAGAATGGGAACCATAAACTGCTTCCCTGAGGAAGCAGTAAAGCCTGTTGGATCAAAGGCCTGACGGTCCATCAGTATCACTGCATCCTTTGTGGCTCCTGCTGCCTACTCTGTCCCCTAACTCCACCCAGTTCTGGACCAAGAATGGCGCTGCGAAGGCAGAGCTGCTACAGACTGCTTTTTTTTTTTTTTTTTTTTCAGAGAAGTGACTCGGGTCTTTTTACTGTAGATTTTCTGAACTTTGAGACTCTGCAGAAGCAGTTCTTTCTCAGTGATCCTTTCCAGGACCAAGATGAGCATCTGTTTCTTTCTTGGCTCCCTTGTTAGTTAGTACCAGTATTTAAAATCCTGTCTCTAGTTTGTGATGTTAACTACCACACACTGAAATTCTAGGTATTTAGGAAAGTACTCAGAAATTACTAGGAACAGTTTTGGGAACAGTTTTTCTCACATCTCAGTATGTAATGAGCTGTGAAGCTTGAGGTCAAAGGTTTCCAGCACCAATTAAGGACAGTTATCTCCCCAAACCCACATGCCCCTAAGGCTATGATTCCACTTTCAATGGCTGAAATATTTTAGGAAAAGAGGCAGTTGAAAGAAATTCTGTATTTTTCAAAACAGCCACCAAGCCGTTAGGGAAATTCTAGGAAACCATTGTAAAGGAAGGCTGACAACAGTAACATTAAAAAAATGGGAGATGGACAGGCTGCTTTCTTAAAGACAGCGGAAGAAATCCAGCTATAAACACTGTAGCAGTACACAGGAGCTCAACATCAATAGCAACAATCACAAGTATTATATGATTAATGGGGCACTTTGTCACACTTTCTACTCCTTGAGTAGAGAAGATAAGAGAGAAGTATGTGTTTGTCTTTCAGCTTTGTGATCAGTGCATTCATCCTTTGAGACGCTACCACTCATCTCAAGTCCTTGTGTTTTCATCTTCTTTAGATTTGATGATTGCAATCATTGCAGCACGTATCATTTGAAATCCCTTGCCTTTAGATTTTTATTTTTAGGCTAACTGCATGGAGAAATGATTGCACTCTGAGTTGGTTTCGTTTAAGGAACTTCCTACAAGTGAGTTGGGGCAATCCATCATTTCAATACAAGATAGGGGATGATGCGATTGAGAGCAGCCCTGCAGAGAATGTCTTGGGGGGTGATCATTAATGAGAAGCTCAACATGAGCCAGCAATATGCGCTTACAGCCCAGAAGGCCAACTATATCCCAGGCTGCATCAAAAGAAGTGTGGCCAGCGTGTTGAGGGAAGTGATTCTGCCCCTCTATTCCTCCCTTGTGAGACCTCATATGGAGTATTGTGTCCAGTTCGGGAATCCTCAGCATAAGAAGCATATGGAACTGTTGGAATGGGTCCAGAGAAGGCCACAAAGATGATCAGAGTGCTGGAGCTCCTCTGATGTGAGGACAGGCTGAGAGAGTTTGGGTTGTTCAGCCTGGAGAAGAGAAGGCTCAGAGGAAATCTTCTAGCGACCTTTCAGTACCTGAAGGGGGCCTACAAGAAAGCTGGGAAGGGACTGTTTACAAAGGCTTGTAGCGATAGAACAAGGGTCAGTTGATATAAACTGGAGAGGGGCAGATTTAGACTAGATATTAGGAAGAATTTCTTCACACTGTGAGTGGTGAGGCAATGGAACAGGTTGCCCAGGAAGGTTGCGGCTGCCCCATCCCTGGAAGGCAGGTTGGATGGGACCTTGGGCAGCCTTATCTAGTGGGGGTTGGAACTAGGTGATCATTAAGGTCCCTTCCAACCTAAACTATTCTGTGATACTATGATATGCTATTAATGGATGGATGTTATGGGAAGATTGCATGGCAGATGGAGGAACACATGCATTTCTATTTTGATGCAATAGTAGATATAAGTAATCCACCTCTGAAGTAGCTCACTTCAGAATACGATTGCAGGACAGCAAATGAAGAGAAGGGAGCACTAAATCATCATCCACTACTAAAGGAGGGGAAGGATCCCTTGGCAGGAGAATGTCTGGAGGTTGGTAGGGCCACTTGTCCTCTCCTTTGGTGAGAGGAAGCTACAGTATATCTCAGTATGTGTACGTGAGTACATATGCTCACCTAATGAGTAGCAGAACTGTACAAGTGCCCTTATTTCCACGAATGGCTCAGGTAGTTTGCAGTCATCTGCAGACCCTCTCCTTCAGCTTTCCCAATCTGTGCTGCAAAAATATCTTCCCTGAATCAAGATACACAGGCTTCAGCCAGTTCAGAGTTTCTGTCAGTAGTAGCAGCAGCCTGCATTGTCAGCTTTGGGCAAGGAGCGGCAAGAGTCCAGGGCTGTGGTGCTTTCAGCTCAGCTCCCAACTGCAATGTCTTGAGTTCGTTCACCATTGGGTAAAATGCTTTTGCATCTGTGAATATAAGCTTTTTGCTTTTGATTACAGCAAATTTATGTTTCTACATAAAAATAATGGTGTTTGGTGTTAACAGTGCTACCAGTTACAATAATTAATTGTTGCCATTACATAAAGACCCAGGTAAACTTGTAAAGAAACATCCCCAAACCCTACTCTAATCCACTCTGGACATCTCTGTAGGAAGCATGAAAGAGGGAGCAGAAGTCATCAATATGGAGAACTGGTTGTGAGCAAAACCCAAATATTGTCTGCATGAGTGGACCTAGCTGCACATCTTTGTTTCCCATTGATGCCATGAAAGCTGGAGATTCTCAGCATCTACAAGGATGTGTCTCAGAATAGATTACATTTGTCAGTGTGAAATACTTCTACATTTATCGATAATGAAGATGCTGTTGCTTGGATTTGATCTTGTGAAACAGAAGAAGACACCAAAGTGTCAGGTTGATCATCTAATCCCCATTCAGACATTAACACTGGTAGAGTAGTTAGGAAAATTAAATGCTAAATCTCCTTTCTGCTGTGTATTGCAAGTAACAAGATCTTTGGGGTTGATTTTTTTTTTGCCTAAAATCCCAAATAATCTTCTTTCTAGAAGATCTTTTTTTTCTGAAAACCTACCATAGTGATCTTACATAGTTTTCCCTGACATATGTTTACTGTTATCCCTGCGTATTCACAAGGTGCTTTGCTTTGCAGCAAGTATAAACTAAGCACCAGGATTTCATAAACTGTGGTTTGTGGGAATTCTCTTATTTAATACTTTTATGTTATACAGCATTCCTGTATGTTGCAGAACTGTGGATCTCACCTATTCCATGAATTCTGGTTTCATGTCTTACATGAGTGGTACCAGGTCTCAAAATCTGTTGTTTAACAGTAACAGTATTTAGAAAGATGCCCATAGAGATATAATTATGACAAGACGGAATTCTTTACTCTCTCTGATAAACTATTCCCAGGATCTTCCCAATGATTTTTCCAATTAGGGTGATAATTTGAATCTTAGTTAAAAATCCTGCCATTTCTGTTCAAGAATGAATTTTCCTTTTTTAGCACTGTTTTATTTTAAAGAAACAGTTATTTCTTAACTTTTTTTCTTACACAATTGCAGGCAAACTTGAAAACAGAATTGAAACAAACTGAAAACATCAAAATAAGTGAAAAAGAACTTGGTATGTTTTATATTCTATTGACAGAGGAACAGTTTTGAACAGTAAGTCTTCCCAGTGCTTAGATTTTTTTTTCTGCAAAGTCCTTAGCTTCTTGAACAAAGAATGAAGAGAAACAATGAGATTTGTTTTTATATTAATGTGTTGTCAAAACTTTCCTTAATGTAAAAATCAGGATAAAATAATTCTGTGCTATGCTTTGACTCAATGACTCTGTTAATCTGGAGAGTATGATAGTGATCTACAGGTCGAAAAATATTATGGAAAACAGCTCTCAGAAGAGGTCTGCTTATACTTTGACATACAATGCTTTTTCTTGGCTTTCTCACTTCAGGTGATTTCTTCTTTCTTCTAATCTTAATCTGTTGCTTCTCTGGCTTTTCTTTCATTCTGAATTAAATCTATGAAACTGTTGAGCAAGTGGTGCAGAAACTGGGAAACTCCATGGATGGTGAAATCTGAATCCAGCACTGCCTGAGGAAGAGCCTGTTTGCTTTGTGCTTGATTCCCACTGATGTCCAGATGATGGTGCTACTTGTCTTGTTAAGAAATTCTTGTCTGAGTAAGAACTGCAGAAACTCTAGTCTCATGGCATTGTCTCCTCAGTGTTGTCTTTTTGTCAAAACCAGCCAGAACCGTCATTCCCAGAAACTTAAAGTGAATCATGGCAAATATTTACATGCGAGTCTTCTGATTGGTTATGGATGAGTTTTAGGGGTTTTGGTGGGAAATTTGTTTCAGGAATAAAAATCAAATGGAGACATGTTGTTGTAGTGGGAATTTTGATTCAATATAATTTTCTCTTTCTTTCCAGCAGGTCAAGACCCTTATGAGAATTTGTTTCCTATAATACACTACATCCTTTCTTGTGGCAAGGGTTAGCACCATCACAGGGCAGCCTGGTCCAGATGCTCTTGACAACAATGTGGTCTTGAAAGCTGCTACTTTTAGTGTAGGATGGGGCAATGTCAAATTAGCTAATCTGTGTTGTAGGAATTTTAGGGATTATTTTTTTCAATGAAAACTTGTTTCTTTCACAAAAATACCCCCAACTTGGTAAAAACTGCAATTGTAACAGCTTTGACAACTAGTTTAGATTCCTTCACATTGGTTGCATCTGTGGAGTGAGGAAACAAGGAAGCCAGCTTTCTCCTCCCCCTGGAGTCTATTGGCAAATGATGTAAAGAAGAAAACTGGAAAAGGTATTTTCCTGCCTTCCCCTGAACTTGGGACATCAACTGTTGCTAAACTTGAGCAAAATCCATGACTAAAAGAAATCTGGACACACAAGTCTCTTAAAATCTTCATGTTTACAAGGGGTAGCCCAAACCCTTCTATCTGCTCCTTCAGACTCGTGAATATACTGCATTTGGAAGTGATGTAAAATGAAACGGGTGGATATTTCAACATATCCATTGCTAGAGAGAAACCTGTCCTTGCCAGAAGTGCCTTTACTAGAGGAAGCTTTTTGCCCATGGAGTCTATCTGGGCAGGATCCCCACAGCTGCTGAGCTGCTGAGCTGCTGTGGAGAGCAGGAGTGTGGGATGCCGGTGGTTTCCCCCTTTCTCTTGCCTGACTTGAAAGCCTTGTGCCTCAGCAGGGTAACTTTGGACCCAGTTACTGACCTTAGAATCCTTGTGTATTAAATGCTCTTAGCTGGAAACTTGGTGAATGCATTTTGGATTCCTTTCTTACATGCTCATTTTGATTTCCTGGAAAGGAATGGGTACCACTGAGCTTTCCTTGAGCTGCAATGAGAACAGAGGTGAACACAGCTCTGGTGTCCTGTAACTCCTCCGTCCCTGCTCAGTCCCTGCATGCGGTTATCTCTTTTCCTCCAATTTCAGGAACATGTGTAAATAATTAATTTACAATTTATACCAGCTTATCACACCATGTCCCAACAGATGGAGAAATCCCATTAAGTTGATTTGTTCAGGCAGCCACATGCTACAAACAGACCCAGAAAAAAAGCAAGGAAATGAGAAGTTACTACTCTTAACAGCATGTAGCTGATCTCATAGCTACTGTTGTTGCATGTGACATTACAGTCAGTTTACTGTAATGTTAACTTTGACCCACCCAGCCCTTTCACCATACTCCGTACTCTTTCCCCTATCAAATACCTGTTGTGAAAGTCCATTTCAACTGCAACAGGATGATGTGGTTGCAGCATGTATCTGAATCACACATCCAATCTTGCTCTTGGTAGCTGTTTTAAAAGCACTGGTAGGATGTCTAGGGATCACTGCTGATCCACTTGACATCGGGGCCTTGCGAACTCACACACAAACCTTGCCCCTAATAGTAGTGATAAGCATGAGACAACGGTGTTTTAATGGTGGGAAATGCTCTAGCACTATGGAATGAAAGGAAGGGGTTATGTAAAGTGTGGGTAACACTTAGGTTAGGAAGAGATGCCAATAAGAACAGAATAAAAGTATGTTCAATTTTTTCAAGCCAATCTGCAAAGAGAAGCTCTTGCTAGAGCAACAGAGATTTTGAAGCTGGGACTTTGATGAAAGCAAACTGATTTGTTGTTGCATGTGATAGAGGCAATGGCCAGATGAGGTGTGTGCTATGCTAGGCACAGTTCTTATGGAGCATTAACATTTCCCTTCATTTCACTTGCTGAGGGAAATAGTTGCATTACTCAGGTAATCTGGTCAATCAAATCTAAATTTGAAACCTGTCTCCCTTGCTTGACAGTGAATAGAAGAATAATGCAACACTTGGAAACTGAGGAATTCTTGCTTTTCCGCAAAAGAACTGGAACTAAGCTTCTACTACTTTTCTGTGGAAATTGTGCCAGGACTTCACAGCAGTAATACGTAGAGATGCCCAACAACTTTCTGTGTGTACATGTGGGCATTGTGTGGAGACTGTGGTTGTTTTCTGACACAGGAAAGCTGCTTGTAAAAGTCTTCGCTTTGTTAAGGGGTACTGTTGCTAACTAAAAGTCAAGTTAGTGAGTGCATTTCACTGCTTTGGTGATATATTATATATTCATAAATAGTCTTTGGTTGGGATTTTGAAGCTCTCTACAGTTTTAGCCTCTAGGTTACTCTCTTTTGGTCTTTCTGGTTTTTTTCCTAAAGGTTTGCACTCTGACAACTGATGGGAAATACCTGTGCACTCTTCTTTTCTTTCTCACATGACTTTGAAGGATATGTAAATGTTAAGTGTGTATAGCCAGATGATCATCTGATACCTCAATCTTAATTCACTCAAAGATTTGCTGTTCCCAGTACCTGTTACTGCTTCCCTAATTCCACAGCTTTTGTGCTTGCTTGCTCCACACTACATTGCTGATATGAAAGCTTCTAGTAGTTTCTATTCTGCTGCTGAAACTACTTGGACATTCAGAGGTCATCTGAAGTGAAACAAAAATGTTTTTTGCCCCATCCTCTGCTGCTGCTCAGTCCCAGCTCAATTTTCACTCCTCCGTCCCAGCACATAGCACTTGAGGTGGCATCCCTGAAACCTCGCAAGATCCCTTTTTTCCCTTGCTCTACCTTTGAAAATAGTAGTCTGGGGTTTTCTGGCTTGCACTTTCTCTGAAGCCTGTACAACAAAACAAATGTTAGACAACTCTCAGTGGGACAACTCTTCTTGGGCAACTCTCCACAGGGATAATTCTCTGCAGGGACAAAACTCCATGGGGAGATATTAGAGTTAGGCTTAGGGTTAGGGTTTGGCTTGGAGTTAGGATTAGATTTAGGGTCAGGTTTAGGGTTAGAGTTAGGGTTAGAGGTGTCACCACATACAGGTGTCCTCATGGAGAGTTAACTCTGCATTTGATAGTATTTGATAGGAATGGTTGGACTTGATGATCTGCTGGGTCTTTTCCAACCTGGTGATTCTGTGATTCTGTGTGATCCTGTGGAGATTTGGCCATAGAGAGTTCTTCTAGACCATCCTCCCCAGAAGAGCTGTCACTCCCTGCCGTGCTGCCTGCAACCCTGTCTGCAGGGCTGAAAACACCATTGATGCCCAGGTAAATGTTTAATACCAGAACAGCATGTGAATGGGCTTGACCTGTTTGGAGTGCAATAGCCTTGATTTAGCTTTATGAGGAAGGGATATGTTATTTGCTAGTAATCAGTTTGCTAAGTGCTGTGCTGAAAAGCCACTGAAATACCTATTGCTGCTGAGCATCTCTGCTCTGATTTCATCCGTCAGGATTGTAATGAGGTGACTCACTGTGTCATTGTGTGCTGGACCGTGCTCAGCCTTCCCTCCCAGTGAGACCTGCCTTAGTGGCTCACTTGTCCCATGCCTGGTTTTTGCTGTTACTGTTTGAGTTACTTTGTCATTATTCTGTGCAACTGGGATAGTCACTTTATTGAGATGTATTCTAGGCAATATTTTCAATATAAATATTTATGGGTAGAATCTTCAAATATTATCTAGGAGTAGAATTCCTGCTGAATATCAGTGTGATGCATATTCCTACAAGAATATCAGGAAATGCAGCTTCTTACATTAATAATGATGAAAAACTGGCTGTTGTTTGAGTAGATGGCAGGTAAGTATGACTTTCCTGTAGAAAAACCTTGAGCCCCAACTCAAGATGTATGCTTGTATGCTGTATTTAGCTGAGAATAAAGTAGATTTTTGAATTCTAAACTATGAAGTCACAAAGTAGCATTTAGAAAGGAAAAAAAAGTATTATTATTCCTAGCTTTTAGTCAGTAAAAAATGCTACTGCTTTTGAGATTTTTCCAAAGCTTTCTTTTTAATGCAAGATACTACTACTTTGTTAAGCCTTTAAGCTTTCTTTTCAAATGGTCTCATGATTGTCATTCTAACTATGAAGAGAAGTATTATAAAAAAATGATGGTTGCTCACAGGTCTGCATCCACAACAGAAGTCTGGAGAGTCTGGGAAAGTAGAAGAGAGAGAAAGGAAAAACTGTTTTTCCTGGTTCAAATGATAAAATGTCCATTAATAAGATTGTATTATAGAATTTTAATTATAACATTTTCAAAGGATTTCCATCATTGCTGATCTTGCATCTTGTGCAATTACAGTTGTCACAAACATCTTGCTGGAGAGTTTGATTTCATTATAGGAAGACTTTTTGTAAAGTCAATGCTGTGGTATAGAACTTATGTTCTTCAGACGTTCACTCAGATCATAGTTTTGTTTTTGAAGCTGGGCCTGACCAATCTTTACATCTTCTATGGACTGACTCCTGTGCTGCATCAGTGTTAGAACACTCACTGATTAGAAATAATGAATCTCTGCATTTTGGCATATTTTTGTTTATCCAGTGGGTAAGACCTCCTGTCATGCAATGGGGATTCTGGATTTGGTGTGGGAGCATTACGTTGTAGGGGTGTCACATGTGTAATAACACTCAACTAGTTGGTATATCCCAAGTAGTGCCTCCCTCCTGCGTGGTGACCCTGTGTGCTCATTGCAGTTGCTTATTGGATCCTGGTCACCAGCTGAATTTCAAAGGAAGGAACCGCAACACAGAGAAGAAGCTATAGCACTGTCCCATTTATGCATAAAGTAAAGATAAAGCCTCTGGTAGGTGTGAGCTCTGTCAATCTTAATGCCTAGTGAATGAGATTTTAGCAGAACTCAGTAGGTCTGGGTACAATTGTGTACTTTGAGTTTTCCCCTGTGTCCTCTAACTCCTTTACAACACAACACATTCCCCTGTTAGTACTGGTTTTGATAAGCCTCTTCTAGATATTAATGAAGACATTGCATCAGACTGACCTAACAGCATTACCTAGTAGTTCTAACCTCTTTTCAGTTATCTTTCTATTTGTTATTTAGCCCAATCTAGAATACTACTTTCCAGAATGTTTTTGCAGTACACCAAAATGCAGGAAGCAGAATGGATTTGCAAAGAACAAGTTGTGCTAGACAAGCTCAATTTTCTTCATTTCTTCCAGTAAAATTATAACATTTGATGGTATTTGGAGCAGAACAGGCAGGATTGCTGGTATGTCGATACAGCATATGTGTCCTAGAGACAAACTGAAGCAGAGTGCAAAGGAAAGAAAGGGATCTGGAAGGCATGGACATCGTGAAGGGAAGAGACATACTGTGGTGAATTTTCTTTGTGTCGTGTCTCCTCAACCACATACACTGTGCAGTGTTAATGGAGGGATCGAAACATCTCTTTTTGCACCTGATCTATTCTCCCCTTTTCCAGTGGAAAATCCCTGTGAAAACCACCTAGTCCCTCTAACAATGAACATTTTTCTGTATCTAGGTATAACAATTACTCTTGCCAGTTAAGGACTGTTATCTACAAGACATTTCCCACTTACTCCTGCATAACATGACAACTTGTTTTAGATGTTTCAATCAACTGGATTTCTGGCACTTCCCTCAGGAAAAATATCCAGTCTTGCACTAAAGAAAGCATCTGTAGAATTTCTTCAACAATCAGAAAAAAATTGCCATCTCTAAACCAGGGAATGGTGCTGTAGGTGAGGGCTTGTAATGAAGAGGAAGAAAGGGTGAGAAGAGAGAAATAAAATGAGTATGAGGGAAGAACCATGGCCAAATAGACATAAGGAGGAATTTCTTCGCAATGAGAGTGGTGAGTCACAGGAACATGTTGCCCAGGGAAGTTGTGGTTGCCCCATCTCTGGAGGTGTTCAAGGGCAGATAGGATGGGGCCTTGGGCAGCCTGATCTAGTGGGATGTCCCTGCCCATGGCGGGGAGTTGAAACTACATGATCTTTAAGGTCCTTTCCAACCCTAACTATTCTATGATTCTATGATTCTGTGATTCCATGGTTCCATGGTTCTATGACAACTGGCTGGACACCTGACTCCAGTGAAATAAAACATTTCATCTTTGTTGCTCTTGTCCTCTTTCTGCTTTTCATAGCAGCAGGAGGGAACAAGATGCTCTTCATTTAAAAATAAGAAATTAAAACTCTACAGATTTTTTTTCTGATGCTGAAGAACTCTGAAGTGTGAGGGTATAAAAGGGAAATGCTTAATACCCAGGGCTGGCATTTTTGAAGATACCTAAAGAACTTTGGTGCTGAGCCTAAAGCCCTGGCAGTGTGAAGTGATAAGCTACATAAGCTCATTTTCAAAATTCTCTCCTTAAAAAGACTATTAAAGCAGAGGTGGAAAGCATAAGGCAGATAGAAAGGTACAGATATCCATGTACTGATTAGTCCTGAAGTTGGCAGTAACAATAATGAATTGTTTGTTCTGCAGCTTTGCCTGTGACCTGCATGTTTTTGCCAGGGTCCCACTGGGTAAACACACAAGGAAAAGAAAGTCTCAAGAGGCTCGCTTGATTGTTTTATTCATTGCATTAAATTTTGCCTGAAGAGCTTTTTTTTCACCTAGGAAAGGAGGACTTAAAATATGGTTCATAAGGTTGTTGTAAGTCTAACTTTTCAACAGGTATATTGTGTGCAAACTATCCCAGTTCCAGGCTCTGTTGCAGCAAAGTCTCCTTCCTGGATTCTTGAGGGGTGACTGCCTGCATGGTCCAAAATGTACCTACTTTCTTAGAATGCTCTGAAATCTGATAGGACTTGCACAGGGGCAGCACAGGGTTTTTCTTCCATTTTAGAGTCTCTTAAGCAAGAAGTAAGCAAGGACATCCTCAGATATGGCCTGCTTCTCCCCATAGTTGTACCTTCTTTCTCCATATCCTCATTCCCTGCCCCAAAAGACAAATGAAGAGAGCCTGCTGCAGTTTCTAAATTCTTTCCTCTTTATGTATAGCCAGACTTTTGGATTAAATGTGTGTTCTGAAGGAAACTAATAAAGAATTTCTAGCCTGGCTGCTCACAGGGAGGATTCAGGCAACTACAGGCTTGTCAGTCTGACCTCAGTGCCAGGGAAAGTCATGGAACAGGTGACCTTCAGTGCTATCATGAAGCACATGCAAGAGCACCAGGTAATCAGGCCCAGTCAACACGGGTTCACGAAAGGCAGGTCTTGCCAAACTAACCTGATCGCCTTCTATGACAAAGTGACTTGGCTGCTGGATGAGGGAAAGGCTGTGGATGTGGTGTTCCTGGACTTCAGTAAAGGCTTTGACACAGTTTCTCACAGCATTCTGCATTGGAAACTGTCAGTCTCTGGTCTGGACAGGCACAAGCTCTCTTGGGTGGAAAACTGATTGGATGACCAGGCCCAGAGTGTGGTGGTAAATGGTGTTAAATCCAGCTGGAGGTCAGTGACAAGTGGGGTTCCCCAGGGCTAAATGCTGGGTCCAGCCCTGTTCAATGTCTTCATCAATGACCTGGATGAAGGCATCGAGTGCACCCTTAGTATGTTTGCAGATGACACTAAGCTGGGTGGAAGTTTGATCTGCTGGAGGGTAGGGAGGCCCTGCAAAGGGATCTGAACAGGCTGGACCTCTGGGCAGAGACCAATGGGATGAAGTTTAACAAAGCCAAATGCCGTGTCCTGCACTTGGGGCACAACAACCCTATGTTTCACCCTTTGCATGGGCTGGCGGGAACATCCACTGACCCTTACTGGAAGTCTTTTCTAATCCAATATGTATTTTCCATGGTATCCTGACGAGTCAGACTTCTTTCAGAATAGGGCTGTGCTTGCAATATTTCACACGTTGTTCCATGCAGCAGGACAGCCTCTCCCTCTGGATATTATGCTTCAGTGTTTTACAGTGTATATCACTCTGCAGCAAATACATGTGGGCTGTGTCACAGTATTAACAATGTCAGTGTTTGTTTTTAATCAGGCAGACCAAGTGCCACCTTCAGAACCAGCCCCACGTCAAGGCAAAGTACCGGGCTGAATGTTTATTTTCTTTACTGATTAGCTCCATTCTTTTTGCATTCCAGTCAAACAGCATCCCCACTGTTCTCTGACTCAAAGTAATATATCCTCTTAGCATGTGGCATGCCAAAATTAACCCCTGGGCAACAATGTGACATGGAACAAAGGGTTGTTTGTTAAACAAAAATCTATTTATGCAAGATCAAACATCCAGACATGGAAAAATACATTCCTGCATTTATCAATGATTGTGTAATTCTCCTTTGAAGCTACAATAATGAACTTATAAAGATGAATACTTTTTTTTTGTGTAAAAAAAATTATCCATTCTTGAAAGAGATGATTTTGTAATCAAGATAACAGGTAAAGGCAGAGCCAGATGTTCAGCGGATGAAAGTCAGCGTAATTTCTTTCAAAATTTCTGGTTATGAAAAGTTCTTCTGAACTTCATAAGGTTCTACAAGACCAAGTGCAAGACACTACAGCTGGGTTAGGGCAATTCACAGTTTCAATATACAGTGGGAGTGAGATGAATGAGAGCAGCCCTGCAGAGAAGGACTTGGGGGTGATCATTAATGAGGAACTTGACATGAGCTGACAATGTGCACTTGCAGCCCAGAAGGCCAACTGTATCCTGGGCTGTATAAAAAAAAGAGTGGTCAGCAGGTTGAGGGAGGTGATTCTGCCCCTCTGCTCTGCTCTTGTGAGACCTCATCTGGAGTATTGTGTCCAGTTCCGGAATCCTCAACATAAGAAGGATATGGAATGTTGGAATGGGTCCAGAGGAGGGCTACAAAGGTGATCACAGGGCTGGAGCTTGTCTGTTGTGAGGACAGGCTGAGAGAGTTGCATCTGTTCAGCCTGGAGAAGGGTCAGAGGAGACCTCGCAGTACCTGAAGGGGCCTACAAGAAAGCAGGGGAGGGATGTTTTTCAGAGGTATGCAGTGATAGGACTAGGGGCAATGGTTATAAACTGGAGAGAGGCAGATTTAGACTAGACATAAGGAGGAGTTTCTTCACAGTGAGTGGTGAGCCAGTGGAAGTGGTTGCCCAGGGAAGCTGTGGCTGCCCCATCCCTGGAGGTATTCAAGGGCGGGTTGGATGGGGCCTTGAGCAGCCTGAGCTAGTGGAAGGTGTCCTTGGTCATGACAGGGAGGTTGGAACTACATGAACTTTAAGGTCCCTTCCAACCTAAACTATTCCATGATTCTATAATTCTATGAATGCATGCACTGTGAAACTAGCGTAGAGTTTAATAAACTTTACATGCTGTCTCAGTTTGAAGAAATTGATTCTTTATAATCAGACCTGACTTATTTTGTTTTGTGGGAAGGTTGTGTTGGAAATATTGGGGTGAATTTAGGTGTTACCTCATACATGGACTTTTAATCTGCAGATTTAATGGAGTTTATTTTCATGGTTTTTTCCCTGTTAAAATGCTGGCAGAGCATCAGTGAGCAGTAGAACTAGCAGAATTTGCCCTCCCTGCCTTTCTCATTGCCTCAAGCTGAAAAGTCCTGTTGTGTTACATTTTATACACTGCTCAGTAAGACCTTGAAGTGTGGTTGCCAACCACACTGTTAGGAAAGTTTCTCTCCCCCTTGTTTTTTTTGTTTTCCTGTGCCTTGTTCTGCTCTTGAGGCCTGCTTTTTGAAATCCAACTTCCATTCTGGCTTGAGTGAATTCCTATTTCTCTGGGAAATGATCTGTCTTTCTGAATATGCCTGTTGACAGATCATGTCTCCTACTCGTTGCATTTGTTAGGTATTGTCTGAGCATTCAGAACTCTTTGAGAAGAACATGGATATAATCAAAAGTGTTAAGAGGAGAAGTCCTGTCTTGGAAAAGAAACAGTAAATTGTATGTTGCTATTTTGTGCTGGAAAATGGAAAAAAGTGTGTATGTTCCTCTGTCTTGGTGGATTAAATCCATTTCATCTCTATTTTCACTTAGTCTGTGACAAACACATTTGGTGACATATGACCACAGTGTGAATATATTACCTCTATGTTCTCCTGTGAAGCTTCTCCTTTAAGGTCTCTCTGGACCATGTTCTCTTGAGCACAGACTGTGTGGAAGAAAGGGAGGAAGGCCTGCTCAAGTCTGTCCTGTATGTCAGTACTGTTTCATCTCCTCTCTCACTAATTGAACTTGAAATGGCTGGTGAGCAAAGGCTAAAGGTATTATATTAGGGTGTTTCACACTTCAGTGAGCTGCCTTGATCTGAAAGGGAGTGAAAAGGCAGTGGGACTTGCACACAGAGATGACGAATCCGGTATGGAAGTATCTTTTTGGAGTTTTGCAGGTCACACCACAGACAAGTCTAAAAAATGAGTTGATCAAATGGATGAGTTTTCTTCATGGTGAAGGAACCTCTAAGCAAGAGTTTTCAAGCAGTGTGTTGGGAAGCCCAGGAACATGCTCAGTAAGTTAAATATTGACAGCTCTGTTCATTGCTTGACCTGACTTATTCTGTGCAGTGCCTAGTGATGTGTCAAATTAGGATCTGCTGTGCTTGGTGCTCTACAGATCATGGAAAATGGAAAATCAAAAGTTACCTTTGTAAAACACCTTGAAATTGTAGTGAGTAAGGAGCAAATGTGCCTATAGTTTTGGGGGCGAGGAGCTTTGCTCTGAGGGAATAAAGAAGCAAGAAAAACTTTTACCTGTGAAAATGAGTTAATGAGATAGGCTGATGGGGTGAATGGTGAGAATCAATTTCAAAAGACAGAAGGTATGCTGGGACAGAGGTTCATAAAGTTGTAAAAACTCAGCAGGATGCACTCTCTACTGCTAATTTGACACTAGTGGCAAGCAGCTTTTGGTTATAGAAGTTAAGCATCTTCTCCAGTCCCAGAGGTGAAGGGATTGTTTAGGAGGTGGAGGCTGGAGGGAGATATGCAGATAACATTGCACTCAATGGCATATCTGGCATTTATGAACTTTTCACAATGGAGGAAGCAGTTCTTCAGTGGTTTGGTGAGATTTTCAGCTCTTGGGGTTGCTACAAAGCTTAAAGCATCTTGTGAGAGATAATTGCACAGTGTGAAGGGAAGAAAGAAGTTCTGAGCAGACGGAGAGACCAAAGCACAATGTGGGGGGGAGAGAGGGGAGATATTTCACTAGAAAAAGAAGGGTGACGTGTGAGAAATCTTTGCAGTTAACTTGTGAGGATTGGAATAGGAAGAAGATACGTGACCAGAGAGACATTAAATTAGCATGTGACAAGGCCTCTGAATGTATAGCAAGAAGAGGCTATGAAGATGAAAAGGCAATGGGGATCTTTGGAAGACAGCAGGCTGATGTCTTGTTGGAAAAGAGAAGCTCCTATACATAGTCTCTGAATGGGTAAGGACCATTGATTAGGATGTGAAATGGAAAGGCAGATAATTTGAGTTTCATCACTGGTGTCACCACACTCATGGTGCGAGCCTCTGGGCTATCTGTAATTTGAGTGAATTATAAAAGGGTCACATTTGAAGGAGTTAGCAATACTGATACATGACCTCGCAGTCTCTTTACTGTAAGGAATGAGAGGCTAATGAGTTCACATATTTGTTTGACAAGTTGTTATTGCTTTGTCCAGTGTAAATCCCCTTGTTCTTGTATTACCTCTGTTGGTTTTGTCTGGTCATTTAGCTTTGTTTTGTTCCCCCAGGCTTCAGTACTGTTTTATGCATCATTTTCTGTAGGCAGCTGGTTTTGCCAGAAAGCTGATCCTAAAATTGAACACCGTTATCCTTTCAGGCAAGGGTCAGGAGTGGTAAGCCAGAAACAATACGTGCATTTAAAGGCTGTGGTAGTATGTGACAAAACTTCCAGACTAAGTTGAATCAGAAGAAACAAAGGTGGGAGGCTAGAAACTGGCTTTTCTCCCATGCCAAGAGACAGGCTAACAAGTTGCAGGTGGTCACAGCAGGAGCATAGGAAGAACATGATAATGATAGGATGTGGAGACAGCTTGTGTGCACTTGCACATTTCATCTGCTTGTTTTTCCCAGCAGTTCTCAAAATATTTTACACAGCTTGCTGTTTTTGTTCAGGTAGAGTGCAAATTGGGAATTATCAGAGTGCAAAGTCCATTTTGATCGCTTGACTGCGCTTTACCCTCCTACTGTCCTTTTACTTACAACTTGGTCTAATAACCCTAGGGGATGCTGGCCTTGCTGCAGTAAACCTTTCTCAGGACAGATATACTGAGTTTGCTCATGAGAGTATTCAGTGAAGATCATTGACTCGAGAGTGCTCCCTTCAAATTGCAGTTGCTCCAAACCACTGGCTTGCTTCTGCTCAGCAGCGAAAAAAAGTGTTTTTCTTATGAGAGATAACCTGGCAAGTAAGACTTTTATTAGAGGGCATTTGTTGCCCATTGGAGCTGATCATCTGAGAAAGAGGGCTGGTCTCTGCATTGGGCAGAATCTTCTCTAGATACTCTGTTGGATATTCTAAGAGGGGAGGAAGGCATCTCCTTCAGCCCCCATACAGATATCCAGAAGTGTGGGAGAGCGACTTTCCCAGCAAGGTCACGGCTCGTTCCAACAGCGATTAGATAACTCCTCTGTGTAGCAACTTTGTATATCTTACCACCTGCAACATGGCAAGGCCAAGACACCCCTGCTGTACAATAACAGAAAGCTAAGCAAGAGATACTGAGCCTGGAAAACGAGGAACTTGGATACAACTGTAGCCTGCAAGTAGAAGAAAATATGTAATCATGATTTTTAAGAAGTAGCCAATTATAAGTCTGTTGTTAAGTAAACGCCTCTCCTATGCCTTGTTAAGAAAACTATATAACCTGTCCAAACCTGCTAATAAACTGAAGCTTGTTTATCAATCATACTGATTGTGTAGAGCTTCCCTCTCCGCGATACGGAAGCATGAAATGGAGAAAAGAAATTGTGTCTTGAATGAAAATGGATCCTTGAGGGCTTAACAGATCTTAAGCCTCAAAGTACTTGTTCTGCCAAGGAAAGTGCAACAGTGTGCATGTAATTTCTGCACAAAGTCTTCTGGTTTGCTTACACAGAATGAGAAGCAGCTTGTATCACATATTCCTGCTTATAAAACTGATGACATTTCATCTTAAAATGTTGTTTGCTGGCTTTGGGTGGGATAAGGAGGACGTTACCACTCTTACTTCTGTGAGTTCTGTGTTTTTAGAGTGACTGCATTCCCAGAGTGATGTGAAGGTGGAAATGAATTAAACTGTGTACGAGCCTGAGAGAGAGCGGCTGCTGTAATACTGTTCCCGATTTGGAGGGAAGGGTCCCCATCAAGGTGGGATGAGCAGACAGGAGGAGGGAGAACACATTCATGACATTTAGGGTCTGCGTTAGCTCTTAGTTGCTCATACTTCATGCCCAAGAAATAGGTTGACTGTGCCACAGAGTAAGAATTTGCTTGGATCCGGCAGGGCTCAGCACTTTACCAGTCCCAAAATAGTTTGCCATAGAATCATAGAATCATTAGGTTGGAAAAGACCTTGGAGATCATCAACTCCAACCGTACCTGTTAGCCATACCTATATCATGTCCCCAAGCACTTCATCTACTTGCTTTTTAAACACCTCCAGGGATGGCGACTCAACCATCACCCTGGGCAGCCTGTTCTAGTGCTTGATAACCCTTTCTGTGAAGAAATTTTTCTTAATGTCTAATCTAAACTTCTCATGATGGAGCTTGACACCATTCCCTCTTCTCTTATCACCTGTTACTTGGGAGAAGAGACCAACATCCACATTTCTGCAACCTCCTCTTAGGTAGTTGTAGAGAGCAATAAAGTCTCCCCTCAGACTCCTTTTGTCCTGGCTAAACAACCCCAGCACCCTCAGTTGCTCCTCGTAAGATTTGTTCTCCAGCCCCTTCAGCAGTTTCATTGCTCTTCTCTGGACATGCTCCAGGACCTCATTGTCTTTCTTATAGTGAGGGGCCCAAAACTGCACATAGCATTCGAGGTGGGGCTTCACCAGTGCTGAATACAGGGGGAGAGTCACTTCCCTTGTCCTGCTGCCCATGCTGTTTCTGATACAAGCCAAGATGTCATTGGCCTTCTTGGCCACATGGGCACACTGCTGGCTCATGTTCAGTCGTCTGTCAACCAACACTCTCAGGTCTTTCTCTGCCAGGCAGCTTTCCAGCCACTCTTCCCCTAGTCTGTAGCACTGCATAGGGTTGTTGTGCCCCAAGTGCAGGACCCGGCATTTGGCCTTGTTAAACGTCACCTCACTGGACTCAGCCCATTGATCCAGTATGTCCAGGTCTCTTTGCAGAGCCTCCTGACCCTCCAACAGATTGACACTTTCTCCCAGTTTAGTGTCATCTGCAAACTTGCTAAGGGTGCACTTGATCCTCTCATCTAGGTTGTTGATAAAGATATTGAACAGCAGTGAGCACTGGCAAATACCACTTGTCACCGGCCTCCAGCTGGATTTAACTCCATTTGCCACCACTCTTTGGGCCTGGCCATCAAACCAGTTTTTAACCCAGCAGAGGGTCCACCTGTCCAGGCTAGTGGTAGCCAGTTTCTCAAGTAGGATACTGTGAGACACAGCCTTCCCTCATCTATAACCTTTCCCTCAGTCCAGCTCAGCTTCAAACACATTACCAAGACTAACAAACACAACTTTCTGGCTTCAGTTCAGTTTTTTCTGCATCGCATCCCTAGAACAAAAGTGCAGCTAGGGCCGCTCTTCATTTAATGATGATTATAGCTGGGTTTTATCATTCTTAGCATTGCAGAATCTGAAGTGGTTTGCCCCAGAAGGTGTGCCTCTGCACCTGCTCCCCAGCACTTGGCTTGGAAAACCTCTTGGTTGCTGTGTGCTGCTGCTAAAGTCAAGAAGTGAGCTTTCAGGCTGGCCTGCAGCAGACTCCACACAGCTGAACACTGGGGTGTTCTGTAGAGAGGCTCTAATCACTCAGCTGCAAACAGCAGGACCAAATGAATTGATGAAACCTGGTAAAACTGATCCTTTGTGGGAATGTTACTAGATTTCCTAACTTCTTTTACAATACCCAACATATTTCCCACTATTTAGGATACTCCAGTCCACTCTATGACCATGAATTACAAAATGATGTTGTGCAGGTCTGAATTGCAACATGAACTTAGTCAGGGTACCAGCTTAGACAAAACCTTAGCCCTGTAAAAGTGACTAAGATACAATGCATTCATAATTTCCATTGCTCAGGTTTGTGGTTGACCTGAACTTCAGAAAATGAGGCCAGCTTGAAATTAAGAAGCAAAACAATCTAACCTTCAGCAGCTTTCAAAATATCTTCAAATTAATGTCTTTGTACTCAATTTCTTCAGAAGGTAATGAAGTTAGTGTCCTGAAGGAGTGTTGTGATACTTCATAGTGGCAATACTTTGAGATCCTTACCTGGAAACTACCAGAGAAATCACCAGTTGTGTAATTTTTCTAAAAGAAGGAAAGGGGGAGGGAAAAGTCATGCAATTCAATATGTAACCATTGAGCTGTCTGTAAGATACAGTGTAAAAAATCTTATTAGGAATACATTTCAAAAGACCTCTCATCTGAATTACTTTGCAATATGAAGAACTTGATAAGTTGTTAAAGAAAAAAATATTCTGCACAGGCTTCTCTAATTACGCGTAACTGTAAGTTTTAACTGAGCAAGGAGCTCCATCTGCTTCAACAGTGCGATTTATGGTACAGTGGATTGGCATCCTCTTAGTGCCTCAGACTAGTGAAGTGCAGTAGCATATGTAAATACTTCCTAATTATGTACAGTAATGGGAATTCACAGATGGGTAACACCACCATGTTCCAAAGACCTGCTACCTATACATTCTCCTTGAAACAGTCTTGTATTATAGTGGATTCTGGTAGTTTTTAAGATGGATTGTTAAGATTCCATTATCTAAATCGAGTTTCAGGCATGAGTAGGCTCAAGCTTGCTCTTACAGGAGGATGTATTGCAGATGATGGCATGAAGTGCTGAACTGCACTGCAGAATATGGCTGCTGCTCTATTGCTTCAAAAGCAATGTTTGCTTTGTGGTGATGGAAATAAGAATTTACACAGATGCAATAGTGCTCTGCTTAGAAAAAGAATCCAGTTTAATAGGATCATTTCTTTTTCCTGTAAGAGGATGAAATACCAATGAGTTTTGCACTCAGCTGACTGTTAAATATTATGGAGATAATTAGGGATGAGTGGACAATTTGAGTTAATATCAAAGAGTCTGCGCATTCATCCTGCAGTGAATGGGAAAGAGTGGAATGTAACCATTGAGCGTAAACCTGAACTCAGGAGGTAAACCTTTCTGAATAAAAGCCTTCTCAGCAACCTCAGCTTCAGGGACTGTTATCATTTAGTATGACTAAATCTAACATTTGAGTAATTGTTCTGTAAAAGTACAGTTGAATGTAAAGCATTTGAATTGTTGAAAGCCTATAAATCTGAAGGATCTGGAAAATCCTGGATATTTGAAGAGTTCATAAAAGGTCAGCATTATTTTTCAGCAACATCACAGCAGTGACTTTGTGTACAGAGAAGCTTGTTAATTCTTGTTTTTTTAAAGAGGTGGCCCTGTTGAGTAAGTAAAGAGGAGGCAAACTCCATTCTCTTCCCCTGTACCCCACTCCTTATCTTTTGAAGAAGAGTAAAGTAAGGGGGTGATTTAGAAGCATGGAAAAAAAATCTTCAATAAAGTTATCTAAAATAACAACCAATAGATGATTCTTTGTTCTTAAGTGCAATAAAAATCTTTGGCATGATGATATGACATAGCACTTGTAGTGGACTTGCCAGAAGACGTGTGGTCACCTAGGAGTATTTTAGGAATAGGTTTGCATAATCAGGCCCTTGATCCACTGGCTGAGTCGATGACATCTTCAAAATGTCCTTACAGTCTTCTTGGTGACAACAATAAATACCACCAGTACTTACTGTTAAGCCCTGAAGATGTGACCAAGTCAAACTAAGAGAGCCACAAGCACAACTACACAGATACAAGTACTGCCTCATGTCATGGTCATTGGCTGGTAACAAATGCTTAGAGAAAGTAAAACAACTGTATTCAAGGAGTTTCTGTCTCCTAGTTGTTTGATGTATTCTCTCTGATTTTTTTCTCATCCCTACTTGAACTTGATTGTAAACGACTGTATCCTGTGGCAATGAGTTGTATAGGTTAATTATTGCATTGGTGTGTTTCTAGAGGGTGGACAAATTATTTTCATTTGTTTTCTCCTTATTGACTGGTAAATTCTTTAGTTATAAATTCTGCCTAGTATGAAACAGTCATTCCTCATTTCTCCTCCTAACAGCAGTTGTGATAGTATAGATGTGTATTCTACTTTCTTCCCAGTTGTTTCTTTCCTAAGTTAAGGAATTTGAGTCTAATTGATTTTTGCATGGAGCACCATACTGAGAGTAAATCAGATTGGCTGCTGAGAGGAAATCATCAGGCCATTCACTTCATTTGTCCCCTCAGAGTGGGGAAAATTCAGTGTTATCAACTATTGCTACCTTGTGAGGAACTCAGGTTATTTCATAATGCATTGTGTCTTTACATCTTTTTAATTAGCACAGCGTGTATTTTCAGGAGGTAATTCACCTGTTTACATGCCAGTACAGTTCCCCGACTCTCATATAGGCCAAATCATCCCTGGCCCAACGTGGAACATGAATTGAACCAGCTTGTCTCCAAAACTTGCACTAACAGTAGGAACTACTACAATATAAGTAAGAGGGCTGTGCAGTCCTAATATATCTTTCCCAGAGGTTACTAAATTGCTCCCATAGTGTTCAGAGGATGCATTATAGTGCCTCCTTTTTACCATCTTGGAAGCTACTGTTGAATATAAGTAAACCAAGGATAAATGTTGCATCTCAATACCAGTCAGCAAATCAATAATGTAAGAAAGAACAGGCCTATATTTTAGGTAGTGTCTTCAGTTCAGGGGGATCTGCTTTTCTTCTCAAATTTATTATTTTCCTTAAATAAGAAGTGATTGGTTTGGTACTTTGTTGCTGGACAAAAGTGATCTGTGATTTACAATTTTGGCACAACAAGACGATGCAGGAAATTACAGTCATATCTGAAGTCACTTCACTGAAACAGGGCAAGATAAAAAGAGGCTACTCTTTCAGTATAACCTTGTTTTCTTCTTTTCAGAAAAGACAAGACAATCTCAGGTATTTCTTTCTTCTTGGATTTCATGGGTTTTATTAAACACACTGTAACAAACCCTCTATGGAGATCAGATTTTTTTTAAAGCTGATTTGCCTTTGGCCATTTAACACAAGATTGTTGCTTGGCTTTAATTTGTTAAAGATATTCTTTTTAGTCTCTTGTCTACTAGAGGTGACATACTAAAGGAAAAGTTTCTTCTTGAAGTTTGATTATGAAATGCCAAGCATTTGATTTAGGTTAATATATGATCAAAGATTAACTATATCTTAAATGTTCTGAGGAATTCAAGTGTGTTTGGAAGCATCTGAAGTTAGCCCATGCTAAGAGGCTCGCTTTGCTCTGGTTCTTTTTATATAGAGTTCTGAATTGCCCTCTACCACAGCTGAAAATCAGCAATTCATTTGAATTACCTTCTGGAGGGATCTGTGTCTCTGCATTGACTAGATAAGGAGCTTAATAAGACTAATTACCTCTCTTTAAATACCCAAACAATTGTGAATGCTCTCTGTCTCTGATTGACTCCAGTAAGAGGTAGGTTTTTTTGCTAGGCAAGGAAATGAACACTAAATTGGTCAGAGTCAAAGAACATAAAGTCTTGGAGGATGAAGTAGCCTTCTTAGGCTCCTATAAAGTTCCTTCAGTTCAGGTTTGATCAATATCAATGTGAAAAAGTTCTGTGAAACATAGATGGAGACCATCAACCAGACATCATGGAGGACTGAACCTGTTGCTCTGCATGATCGAGAACATGCTGGATTTAGATTAAACCCTCTACCTCAGGAGCCATTTTCATACTAACAAATGATTCTTGTACCTTTTTTTTTGGTACTAATATCCTGTATCCATGCTACTAAATGCCTTTGGTCTCCAAAATAGAGTAGAAACATCCAAACTGTGCTTTGGGGAAGGTCCTGGGTCTCCATATCAACTCCTGAGCTGTGCATGGGAATTGTTTAGAAGAATGTTAGCAGACCAGAACCATCCTGAGGAAATACCTTACAATTTAACACTGCTATGATTTGGTCCTAGTTCCACAGCCAGAAGCTTTGGTCCAAACCTTGCTTGATGCCATTCACCTGGGATTGCTTGCACTAACATTACCTTTCTGTACTCAGCTGTTGGTATGTAAAACAAAGGTATTATAACTGAAAGGCTTTAGGTCCTTGACTGTTCTGGTACTTCCACACCATGTTTTATCTATGGTAGATACCTTTTCAGCTGGTAAAACAAGTGTGAATTCGTCTCTGAATGTGTGTCTGAAAGTGTCTCTGATTTTAGGTGGACTAAATGATTAATATGCCGGTACATTATCCTTTAGGCATTAGTCAGGGTATTTGATGAAAGAGTACAAACATCATTAGGGATTTAGAAGTTCACTAAACCAACAGGGTATTTCCAGGTCTTGGGAACGTGGTTTTACTTGAAGGTTTAATTCAGATTTTCCTCTGGTACATAGCTGCAGGGGTTATGTACAGCAAGAGGAAGAATGATAAAGGCATGAGGTTCATTCCTCCTTGTTTTCTGTCCTGTGTATTCCTGTTTCTGTGAACCATCGCTGTGATACTCAACAGAGATGTTGATCTTTTCTAATGTCAGTGGCAGAACTTCTCTGCTTTCTTTTTCACATTCGGGAATGGCACCTTCTCTTAATATGAAATGTAACCTCTCACATTCGATTACAGCAGTGGTAGGAAGTGTGTGATAAAACATTTACATGACTTTACCTCTTGGTTACATAAAAGAAAATGAATGTAATTTTTGCCTACCTACTTTTATCTTTTTATGAGTGGAACTGCTTATAAGCCAAATAAGCCAGAAGGCAAACTGTTACATATTAAGACGAGAGAGAAAAAGAAAAACAACCTCAATATTTTCAGAGTAATGTGTTAAATCTGAATACATTTAAAACTTAGTGATACATATAATTAGTGCTGGTTTCCATGGTTACGTAGTCAAAGATACAGAAGTTGCAGCTCCATTTCTTGTCACTGAAAACTGCTTAAATCAGAGATGGTAAGGATCCAGGTGGCAAATATTCATATGCTGGAATTGGCTTCACCCATCTTGTGTCCAATCTGTTAACTAAACTCAAGCAAGTTAACAGAACTCAAGATTTGTGGTTTCTAATTAATGTATTTGTTAAGTAAGAACATAGTCACCACTGAAGGGGAACAAGGAATCATTTTGTGTCTCTAAAACGGCCCCAATTAGAGATCTTCCAGTTCACATTAAGTTCCGGTATACTTGGGTGTATCTTCATCTTCATATCATTGTCAACTTGACATAACCAGCTACAGGAAGGTTCCCAGAGAGAGACTGGACCCCTTGGGCCTGTGGTTCATTTAGGGTAGGGCCATGTCTTATTGGGAGATTCCTGTTTCTGTTGTTACTTATCACTTGCTGATCTGTTGGGACCCGCTTACTTTCAGGAGTAAATATTATCTCATTGTTTGTGACTGGCAAACGTGAAAGGATTATGGGTCTGGGCACTGGTCCACAACCACCCATTCTGTTTGGTTGATTGTGTGTTCTTCGGATATTTTGGGTGGCATCAACCAGCACTACTCCAACCAGATTTCAGGCACAGTTCAGGGAATAGCAGATCTAGGAGACTATATGGAGTATGCTCACCCACACTCTGACTTTGAGCAGCTCATGAGGATAGAAAGGGAAGTCTTCCTGGACAGGTACACAGCCCAGACACTGGTTAAATGCTCACTCTTGGATAATTCCTCTGCTATGAATTTCTCCAAACACACAATTCTGTTCTGGTGTCAAAGGAGGACGGATGCTTTGCAGGCTGTGTTTCCTGGTCACTTTCCTGCCTCCTTTGTTCTGCCTCCTTTCAATATGTTTTTCTGTGTTTTCCACTTTCCAGTGCCCCATCCAGATTTTTTTTTTTTCTCCACACTTACGTTTCCAAAATGTTCAAACTCTCCTGACACAAATGGGAAGGGTCATTTATTTCTTCCCAAGACTCTTCCTTTAGGTAACCTGTTGTTCATTCATAGTCTAATTTTCTTTTTTACCTTCTCTTACTCTCTGCATTTGGAGCAACCAAGCTTCTCAATTGTATGCTTTTATTGTCTGGGCCACCATAAACATATAGTCCCTTTCTGCTTGTTTCACTCTGTTGATAAGTCTTTTCTTAAACTGGCAGATGACTCTTCAGGGACAAGGATGGGTGTTCCCCTTGTATTTGTAACACACCTAGCACAGTGGAGATTTATTGGAATCTGGAGTTTTGAACACAATTATGGTACCTGCAAAACAAATGTATTAATTTTGATCTTCCAGCCATGTTCATTTGTTGCATGAAAGGGGCATGTGCATAAATTTCTTATTTATTTCAAGGACAAGATTGCAAACCTGAGCAAAAATAGAAATTACTGTATTGTGGGAAAGGTGCAGATTCACAACTCATTACAAACTGTTGTAAAACTAATGTAATCTGAAATGTCTATTAAGTTGGAAATTTTGTACATTTTTTTCATTCTTGCAAGATTCTGTTTCAAAAAATATTTCTTTTAATTCTTACTTGAATATTACTACTTCATAATATAAAAATCTGAAGAAGAACATTCAGTTAGGTATTACAGTTTGAAGCTTAACTGGATTATTTCAACTTGTCAAAATGGATTTTTTGTTGAAATCAACATTCCCCCATAGAAAGTTTAGGATTATAGAAAATAGTATATTCCAGTACGAGAGTGTCCTGTGGGGAAATCTTTAACCTGCTCTGTTAGGTTTTAGGTCCAGCACATCTCATGCACCCTTACTGCTCTGTTTGTGGGAGAGGACAGCAGTATATTATCATCCCTAGAAGAAAGGATGATAGCAATGGACCATCTCAGAAAGGTGCAGTTTAGTTGCACCTCCATGCTACTAGCTACTAGCCAAGAATGCAATCACCACCTCTACCCATAAGCTTTTTAACTTAGATTGTAGTTGAATTGTACCAAATCCCAACATTTTATATCTGGCTGATCAGCAACCTAACAAGCTAGAGGACCTCTAAGGTCCCCATTTGCTCTGCAGACTTGGTAAAAGGATCTGCTGTTGACCAAAGCACCCCTAAGCCTGGTAAGTCACAAAGAATCTGGGAAGATGCAGACAGAGCTTGTTGAATGGAGGATATTTCAAACAAAAGAGAAATTTTCAGTACAACTTAAAAAAGCAGAAAGGTTTCTGTCACATCACAGTCTGCTTCAGAGTGGGACAGACACCTGTCACTCAGGATTTAGTTCTCCATCTTAGAATGGAAAGTAGGTCATTATGGGTACTCGCATAAAAAAAAAAGAAATAAACAGTGGCAACTAGGCATGAAGAAAATGCAAGTAACCAACTTACCACATGAATGTGGGCTCTTTATTTTTAACATCTGTTCACATTTTCATCTTTAATGTTAGCATGGAAAAAAGCATACAGTCTTCAGGGAGTAGAGTATGACAAAATGCACAAAGACGAGAATTTTTCTTACTTTACATAATGGACAGAGGTTAAAGAAAAAAAGCTTTGAACTTGCATAATTCCAATTTTTTTACATAATTATTAAATAAGCTAGTGCACAAATAACACTTATAAACTGGGTTGGTGTTGCAATTAAAAGTAAACCCTGATTTTCAGAATATTTAATTTTGTGATGTATGGGCTATTAGTCCAGTCCCTTTTTTTTTGTCCTACTTTCTCTTCATGCAGTTATTTAAATAAAACAAGCACCATATTGTACCATAAGAACTAACAGCAATAGGTTTATTCAGATTTATAGCCTAAACTCATCGAAGTCTCACCAGGCTTAGTGTGTCTTCCTTCACAAAACACTTCTGATAAATGTACAGATAATACTTTAAGAGTCAAATGTATATTTGTATTCAGGCGAATACTTAATACTTAAAATGTTATTTTAGCTTACAGAGACATTTAGTAATGTTTTTTTATCCTGGTGCTCTCTTTGCAAGGAACACCAGCTCATTCAGTGGAGGCAGCTAGGGGAATGCTTTCATGTCATGTCAATGCTGGGATTAATAGATATTTGAATTTCAGGAACAGGCTGACTGATAGTGCAAATGAGTATTCTTTGGAGGAGTAATTTTTAGTTTTTGCACAGGAGAAGAGCAATTTAGTGTAAAGTACAACAAAAGAATGGCAAGTAAAAGATCTATATTTACTGTTTGTATTTTTAGAAAAGTCAGAAGCTGTGAACCGGTGAACCTCCATTTTACAATCCAGCTCCTTCAAAGTAAAATCTTACTAAAAAGTAGTCCTGTTATTTTCTTGAATTGCAATCAGAAATGTGTTAGTGCCTGATGCCTTGCAGAAATAATAAGAAGCGTTAATTTAGTGCTCATCAACCTGACAATTGAACTTCAAGTCAAGGTGAAGCAATGGATCGGTGAGAGGTGAGCTTACATACGTTCCTTGTTGCTTGCTCATGACACAGGAAAGGGGGGGCTAAATCCAGTAAGGGAGCATCTGTCAGATAATCTCTTTTTATAAAAAGTAGGTGTGTACCTCACTGTATTTCTCAGAGCCCGAGCTTTGCTGTTGAGAAGGCTCTGCCATCAGCATATATTTAGGTAATGATGTTTTAAACTGTTGCTTTTTGACTTCAGCAAAATTATATCGATATTGGAAGGCACGGCCAGATAGGGGGGTTTATCATATTTGTATTACACTGCCTTACAAAAACTACTTGTAAATTTTCTGGGAATAACACTTAGGGAGATATTTCCAAATGGTCTGAATGCAAAATCTGAAAAATAACAGTGGAGATCTTAGAGACCCATTATGTAAACTTTAACATTTTTTTGAAATATGATCTCTTTACTTCTACTGGAATGAATTGTGTTTTGTTTGCCTTCCCCCCCCAGCTATTATAATCAAACCTTTTAAAATATATTCAGTTCCTTGTATTGAAATGTGAATGTTTAGTTTATGTAGCAAAACATATAACAAATATATTAGATACAAATCCATTGCAGGTGGCATTTTGTAGCTAATTATTACTTTTTAAATAGTGTAATCAAAATTATTAGCTGCATTATTTCTTTATTCCCCTACGATAAAATAAGGTATCTATATCTGAAAAATCATGTATGTATTTTTTAAACTTCTAAGTTTTAGCCCAAAGCAGGAATTTTTTTTCACTGATGAGTTCTAAAAATTAGGCATATAATGGAAAACCTGTCACTTGCTTAACTACAGAGGTTCAGAAACCACTATAATTAGCCCAATGACAGCAGCAGATGAGATGAGCCTGGCATCAGCACCTATCCAGGTATTTTGCATCTATTCTTTTATAGCAATGAACTAAAAGGCTTTTTTTTTTTGCAACTGGGTGCTAGTTTTCTATTTAAATATGTTTTCTATCTTCTTTAAAAACTTTTTCTGATTCTTCACCATGTAAGCCTAAGCTATACAAATCAAATTTCTCCAAGGATTCAAATTTAACCTGTAAAATTCAATGGTGATAAAGTGATAGGATAGTGACATGCGGAGACTGTCTGGCCCCACAATCTCTCAAGTGACTGAAGAGTCTTCCTTTTTGTGTCTGTTTCAGATCAGCTGCTTTGAAGATGGTTTATACCTTCCTGCTCCACCTCCTGGTTCCCTTGTCCCGATATTCTTTTACTCATAGTAGTGGAAAAATGTAAATATTCTCTCAGTTGTTCCTATATGGTGGTTCCTTAAAAAAATAAAGACATTGAAACATGGATGAGAGTTTTTCCAGTGGAAATCCTTCANGTTCAGGCTTGACATTACAAAAAAATTCTTCACAGAAAGGGTAATTAGGCACTGGAATAGGCTGCCCAGGGAGGTGATTGACTTGCCTTCCCTGGAGGTGTTTAAGGTGCGGGTGGATGAGGTACTGAGGGGCATGGTTTAGAGATTGGGGGAATGGTTGTACTTGATGATCTGGTGGGTCTCTTCCAACCTGGTTGTTCTATGATTCTATGAATCAGCAGAAATGAAAAACCCCACTGAAACGCTGACATCTTCATGAGGGAGCTGAAGGTATTTCACAGCTAGTCCCAGATACAATTGCAGTTTTGCCTTGCTGCAATAATTTTTATAGCATTAGCAGAAGTGGAACCTTCTGCCTGGATGATAGTGTTGAAACAAATGGGTATCTGGAGTGATGCAGGATCCACAGGCAACAAAAGGCACGGACTGTGAGGGCGTTGGTCTCAGTCATTAACAGTCAGAACTTATTAAGAGGCAAAGATGATTTTTGAATTCTTGCTCTGAGTTTTAATTACACAAGAACATTTTTTTATTTGAAGTAAAATTTCTGAGAAAGTTTGTGTTACCTAGACTGGACTTTTTATCATCCACGTGAGCAAGAAAAAACTGCTCTTCATACCAGAGAATGTCTACTATGGGACCAATATCCTAGGTTTTGATTCTAGCTCAGCTAAGACTTTTGGCTGTGGCCATTGATTTCTTAATGGCTGCAGGCAAGGAAGCCAGCACCTCACACCTTTTACAGACAAACTGTGGAGGAAGTGACCATGGAAAATTGTTAAAATGGGAAAATAGCAACAGAGGGCCTAAACCACTTGCTTGACTTGACATTTTAAATATACATCTGCAGGAATGATGACAAATTGCGCCATTTCTGGCATTATCTTCCAGATGTTCTGTCAGGGTTGTCACTGAATGTATGTTCTCAGACCACTGCCAAAACACATGCTCATGCAGTGTTGCATGGGAGCTCACACAGGCCAAACTTTCCTTTAAATTTTTCACAAACTTGAAGAAAATAAGACTGGTACTAGTCTCTACTATAAAGGCAACTCAGACCAAACGCATACAATCTGAGATTTATGCAAGCAAAGTGGAAAGAGAAGCAGATTCTCCCAGTATGGAATTTGTCCTTTGGTGAAATAAGATGCAGGTAAGTCAGAAACTTCAGACTGAATGTGGAGGGTGGAATTGTGTTTTTCTTATTTGTAATTTGAATATTTGCAACAACACAAAGATGCTTTAAAAAAATACACTGACTCAAATCCTATGTGAAGCTCTGTGGTAATTAGTCCAATACCTGCTGTGGTGAGACCACAGTGAGATTGCCAAAGCAGTCTGGAAATTAAGGCTCTTTTAACAGTGGGAACTCAAATTCATATGAAATGCTAAGGGCCACCTGGAAAAACATTAATCAGTTGTTCTTAACTTCAGCTAGTCCCTTGTAGCTTGAGGTTATAAACAGGGAGAGCCAAGAGAGGTCTGGAGGTTTTTCTCTAAAGAGGTGTACATTGTGACTTTGAAGAAAAGTAGAACTTCTAACAGCAATGATAGTGCCTTAATGGGAAGATGAAAGTGTATTCTCAAAAACTGCCCATCACAGGACACAGAGGGTCATACAGTGTGGTTAAAATCATTCCTACTTTTGTTTGCTAGGGAAAAGTCAGAGTACTCTTATGCAGCAGTGTAACTGTCTGAGGGGATTTAAACCCACTGTTCTTGAGAGTAAGGACAGTGCCTAAGCAAGGAAGTTACAGGGAACAGATCAGGATGCTCAGATGATAACTCTGGCCAAGGTCAAGGTACAAAAACTATAACAATATGAATTTTACTGGTTGGAAGTTCTTAACAGGAATAGGGATAACTTGCTACAAAGGCTGTTCTCATGTTTTATCCAGTGATCATTTGATGCACTGTCCTTAGAGCTAGGTTCTGAAGCCATGTTCCCTCCAGAAAGTAACAGCTTTGGCTGCACTAAACACATGTTGCCTCTTGCTGGCTCTAGGTAGGTTAATGAATCATTTATGTATCTACCATGCAAAGACAAGCTTCTTCAGGGGCAGCAGAGGAAGCAGGAAATAAACTGCAGTCTCCTGCTGGCTTGACAAGTGATACTACATGATGGCTTGTAGCAAAACAATCCCCAATGCTCAGTGCTGGGTTCAGTTCAGTATATTTTTCAGTTACCTGGATGAAGGGATTAAATGTAACCTTAGTAAATTCATGTATGACACAAAACTGGGAGGAAGTGTCAATCTGCTTGTGTGTAGAGAGGTTCTACAAAGGCTGCCCAGGGAGGTGGTTGAGTCACTATCCCTGGGGGCATTTAAAGGACTGGTAGGTGAGGTGCTCAGAGATAGGGTTTAGTAGTGGACAGGTATGCTTGAACTTGATGATCTCAAAAGTCTTTTCCAACCAAAGGATTCTATGACTCTAAACCAGTGACCTTATGTACTACTACTGATAGTAGGGTCTTGGGGAAAAATATCTGCTTCCATGAGCAAATTCTAGGCACCGACTGCCAGCACTGGTGGGGGCTGAAGCATCAGAATGCTTGAGAAAGAGGTGTGCTTTGTACCTAGTGTTCTTTCTTAGATACACTGAGTTGTCTTTCTGCCCAGCATATAAGGATTATGCTTTCTTCTAGTAGAATTTAACTCCTTCTGAGGCCTGTGCTAGACGTCTGAGCTCCTTGGATCTTTGCTTGGGGCAGTTCCTGAAGTGCAGACATTCCCTAGTAAGGTAGTAGCACCTAAGTTGCTTATTTTAAAGTAAAAATTCTGACATTTCCTTGGGTATCTTCTTTGGAACAAGTAGTCTGTTGACTATTGCACTCCAATTTGCTTCTTAGAGCTCAAATTCTCCATTTAAGGAGTACAGCTAACTGCACTCAGCCATTATTGATCCCTGTGCAGTGAATGATTACAGCCTGGAGTCCATAGAGAGGTGTTGACCCCCAAAGAGCCCACGCCTATGTCTACGAATTAATCTCCCTCTGAGGCCTTGATGAATTGTGATTTAAACGCCTCTACAGTGAACTTGAAGAATTTCTGCTCCAAATTTTTATTTAAAGCAGTTTTGCTGTTCACATTTGCTTTAGAGAGAAATAGAAACGTTGTCAGCCAATTGCTTAGACCTGCACCTGTTGCCCTGTCTTTTTTAAAAACTGGTGTGTAGTTAAGGAGACATCAGGATATGCAGCTGATACGACATCTTCTCCAAAAGAGGAGGAGCAGAAATCCAACATCTTAAAAGATTTTCCTCTGTGGAGGGTGGAAGCAGAAGTCACTGTGCAGCTCTATTGCTAATCTGGCACCCGTGGGAGAGACGAAGAGACAGAGGAAGAGTAGAAGCTCTTTGGCGGTTTTGTTCACAGATGTAACAATTCCTGGATAAGGTTCTGCAGATTCTGGACGTTCTGATGCAGAGAGATGTGTTCCCATCTGTGGTACTAAGGGGTAGGCATTGACTCCCCTTAAGCTGTTCCTTGCATTTGTTGGATTGGTACCTGAACTGTTGGAGAACAGAACAACCCATTTAGTCCAGTGATTAAAAATATTCTTTAACTGCTCTATAAAGTCTGTTTCTAAATGAATAATGTTGTTATTTTTATTAGCATTTATCAAAGAAAAGAAGTCTTGGTATACTCCACTAATCATCTGGATAAACATATTCTAAATAAAGTGGCTTTCACTTTGAATAGGCCTATAGCGTCAGATCTTTGTTCCATTTGTTCTAACAGGTTGTTTTTGGCTGGGAAAAAGGCCTTGGAGAAGTAGGAGCTACAGGATATCAGAAGAAATTTCTTAAAGACTTAAGAGACACCTTAAGTTCCTAAATTGAGGCTTTGGCATTTTTGAAATATGCAAAGATCCTGCAACTATAAATTGGTCTTTAACATCCCAAGACACTCTCAATCCCATTGTGGGTATCCAGAACCACTGAGCTATCATTTCTTTGGGCTTTCTGACCTGCTGCCTCCCTTGTTTCTCTCCTTTGTGATCTTCTGTAGACTAATCTAGTAGTTGTTTTTGGATTTTTTTTAAATATTAATCTAATCAACTAAGCTACTGGGAAAGAAACAACTCAGTCTTTGGAGGATGGACAGATAACTTTTGACTGTACAGGCCTTATGGGTTTTAAAAGACCCAGATTTGAAACTATGCTCAGAAACTCAGCCCTGGGTCTTGCTGCTGTTGTTAAAGGAAGACTACTGAGGCTTTCATGACAAATATTGCTTGCTGAAGAGATTCTCTTAAAGAATTCATTATCCCCCGGAGCATGGTCTTGAATCATCTTTTCCTGACCATTACTTTTTCTTCCTCTCTGGTCCAGAGAATTATTTTCTGATGAAGTTTAAGACCTTCAGCAGGGCTTTAGAAATCCTTGCTTGCAAATGCTTAATAGACTGGTGATAAGAACCCCTTTGGGTCCAATGTTTTTTCCACCTGGGCATAGCAAAGTCTTGTTTACAAGCCTTTTATTGCCATAGTTCAGGGTTCTAAGCTGTTAAGGAAATTTGTATAAGTTTTCTGTAGTATGTGTTTCCACAAGATAATCTGCTTTGAAGGTAATTGGGAGACTGAGCCTGCTGGAAAGTGAGGTGAGGATGCTGTCTGAACTATACGCTTGAGCTAAATCTCTGAACTTATCATGATGTCAGAACTTAGGTGGTTTAGTCCACAGGTTTGTGAGGGGGCTGAGGCATTTACTGCTAGGCAGGTCTGAAAATCTGAGAGGCTGTGCTCTGTCAGAGTGAAGGGCAGATCTACAACAGGGTGTTTCAGGTTTCTAAACTGCTCTGGGCGTTGTGTTTATAAACCTAAGAAATAAAGGTGCTTTTCTAAATGCTATATCCCTCAAATCATGGAGACAAAAGTCCTTTACTACTTTGCTACTCCCAGCTTGTTGTCTGCCCTTGTAAAAAGCTATTGTGTTCTCTGATGCCATAATGATAGAGATAAATATAGCGAGTAAAATGGAGAGACCTGAAGGAATCCTGATTGCCCAATACTGATCCCACTCCCTCCTGTGTTCTTCAGTGCTTCCATGCTGATTTATGTCTGTATAGATGAGAAGCAAACCAGAACTGCTGCAAGTCTCTTGACCTTTTCTGGAGAAAAATCTCAGTACTGGGTTTTTGTTTTGTTTTGTTTTCTTTCTAAATGTGAATAGAATGGTAGAAATTCCAGAACAAGTCAACTGCACTCTTCAGTCTGTGTTTGGATAGAGCAACCTCTGCGTGTGTGGCAATGTCAAAGTTGTTATTTACTAGAGGGATACAGTGTGATATCAGGTGGAAAACCGTCCTCAAATACCTGGCATCATGCTCTGCTCACTCGAGTCAATTATGTTATTTAAAAAAACCCCATAAAATTATTTATGCATGAATTTTTGAGAAAGTGAGCCCTTGGGATATGAGCCTTCAGGCAAGAATGTCTTCCTGCTTTGGCTCTTAGTTGTTTTTATCTGGTAACAATGTAGCAGAAATTACTATGATGGCATCCTTTGGACTCTTTGCCTAAGGCTTGTGGTTTATTGTCTTTCGAAAAAGGTGAGGAGATCAAATAGACATTACTATAAGATTATTAGCTTGTTGATTATCGTGATAGAAAGAGTATAACTCATCAGTAGGGCAAAATTCTTTCTTAAATGTCTTGAAGACATGCTGCAGAAGGCAGTTGCCCCTGTGCACGTATAAATTTTAGCAAAATTTCAATGTTGTCAGTAACCATACTTTGCTTTCTTATAAGTACTCATCTTTTTCCTTGGGCTTCTCAGACTCTTCACTGTTGCTGGATTCTTAGAGCATAATCAGATACTGGAAAACTCACAGGGCCTTTTGCACCTTTTAGTTATGTTTTCTTTTGCACAAGCAAAGCCAAGAATTTGTAGTTTTGTTGGGTCTTGCAGTTGGTATAAAATCATAGAATCTCAGGATCACAGAATGGTTTGGGTTGGAAGAGACCTTAAAGTCACCTAACTCCAACATCCCTGCCATGGGCAGGGCCACCTCCCACTAGACTGGGTTGCTCAAAGCCTCATTCAGCCTGGCTTGAACACCTCCAGGGATGGGGTATCCACAGCTTCTCTGGGTAACCTGTTCCAGTGCCTCACCACCCTCATCATGTAGAATTTCTTCTTTCTGTCTAATTTAAATCTACCTTCTTTCAGTTTAAAGCTATTCCCCCTTGTCCTGTCACTATATGGCCTTGTAAAATGTAATTCTCCAGCTGTTTTTGTAGGCCCCTTTTATGTACTGCAAGGTCACTATATGGTCTCCCCAGGGACTTCTCTTCATCAGGTTGAACAATCCCAACTATTTCAACCTGTCTTTGTAGGAAAGATTCTTTAGCCCTCTGATCATTTTCATGGCCCTCCTCTGACCATGCTTCAACAGGTCTAGATCCTTCCTGTGTTGGGGACTTCAGAGCTGCAAACAGCACCTCAGGTGGGTTCTCACAACAGTGGAGGAGTAAGGGAGAATATCCTCCTTCAACCTGCTGGCCACACTTGATGCAGCCCAGAATACTATTGGCCTTCTGGGCTGCAAGCACACATTGCCAGGCCATTTGAGTTTCTCATCCACCAGCACCCCTAAGCCTTTCTCTTCAGGCCTGCTCTTAACCCATTCTCCTCCCAAGCTGAAATTGTGCTTGAGATTGCCCTCAACCAGGTGCACTTGTCCTTGTTGAACATTATGAGGTTCTCACTTAAGTTGGGCACCCAGTGAAGCTGACTCTACTGGCTGGAGTAGCTGGAATTCCTTTGTGCTGCTCCTCATGTGCTCTATTGCTGACCTGTTATCCTTCTTGAGGCTCTGAGGTCCTGTTGCTGGCACTGGCATCGAACTAGTAGGAGTGGAATGGTTCGAGGTTCTCCTCCCCCAGCAGCTTTAGTTTAAAGCCCTTTTCACCAGCTTGGCAAGCCTATGACTAAAATGCTCTCCTTCTTCAACAGATAAATCCCATCAGCCCCCAACAGATGAGGTTTCTCAAAGTGAGTCCCATGATATAAGTAGTCGAAATCCTGGCTGTGACAACAGTAAAAATAAATTAGATTGTTTTAGAAAGCTATTACCACTGGCTTCTTATCAAAGTATACCAAACATTTTGCACAACGTGACTATAGTTTTATATTCTAAATTCTTAATATAAGATAGCTTTGCTAGACAGCAATAAAACATTCATTTTGTTGCTTCTTTTTGATTTACTTCTCTACTCAGCAGGAAAACATCTATTTCCCTTCTAAGTCAGCATACCGCAAGCATTCTGAGGATATGGTTATGGAGTTCAGCATAAATAAGAATCTTTGACTAAGTGCAAAGCTCTGGATATTAAAGAACTGTCTGAGTCCTGTTCCTGGCACTGAGAGCAGTCACACCATGTGCAGATACTAGAGAATTAGGCTTAGAGTCTTCAGATCTTGGAAAGTTGCAAGTGAAATGTGGGACAATGGCGAGAAGGCAGAATTTTTGAAATCAAGTTGACTTTAGTCAGACAGCTTAGATGTCAAGGAATAAAAAAAACAATAGTGAAAATTAAATTTTCCTCCAGTTCAGCTACCTGTAGGACATGTCTAGGATCTCTGCTTTTCTGCATCCCTTTTCAAGTATAAAGGCTGCCCATTTGAACAGTTCATCTGGATTCTATACTATAAAGAGCAAGAAATGATTTCAAAGAGACTTTAAAACATGGCTTATGATATTTCTGGAAGGTGCCTGCAAGTCTGAGCCCTTTACATCTTCTTTCAGCCACTGCTGTTTCTGACAACACTCTTAGGAAAGGTAATTATGAAAATGCTTAGAATGGTTCCATAAGATACATGGATTGTTCTTCAGACTAGTTTTTCACTATCTGGAGCACATGGTTTGAAATACAGGATATTACAAATTACAGAGGGATGGAATAACTCGTAATCTCATATTCTTCACTTCATTTAGAAAAGAAAACTATCTCTGTGGTGTGACCCTAGATAGTTGATTGGATTTCAGGTCTCCATTCAAGTACAGACTTAATATGGTCCATGAGGAAATTTCTGTACAAAAGTGGGTATCACACAGCCTTGGCATGCACCAGATGCTCTATTTGAGACTTATATGCTATGTTTACAGACTTTAAAGTTCTGTTTTTTTCTTCTTTGGCGGCACCTGGCAG
>WAAB01016447.1:0-35609 GCA_013389865.1 Piaya cayana | reverse complement strand
ACCTTTGAACAGGAGAAAAGGCCGTGTAGCAGCTTGTTTTCATGACTTTCCTTTTTGCTTTTTTTGGAAAGTAAGTGGAGAGAAGCAAGAAGCAAGACGGTTAAGGAGATAACTGGTAAGGTGTAAGCTTAATGTGCTTCACACTCGTCCTTTGGTGTTTTTCCTTCATTATTCTACTTCTAGGAAAATAGCATCTTTTGTCTTAAACACCTGCTGATGGCAAGTAAAGGAGAACGTTCTTCTGTGAGTGTGGCAGCCACAGACTTTATTAAATTATTTCCTAAGTTATTATTGCAATGTGCAAACCTAAACTACTCGCTAAATAACTTGTAGTGCTTGGATGCCGTTATTTCTTCTTAGCATAAGTAGGAGTGTGCACACCATGCAGATTAATAACCATATGTGCTACCTAGAAATAAATATGTTCTTGGCTATGTAAAGAGGCTCAAGGCTGAATGGGTTAGTTCAGATGAATACAGAACAGACAAGAATCTCTGCTGAAGCAAAACACACCAACCTTAATCCTGTATAGTCTGCATGGCTTGTTTAATGCCTTGGGTGTTGAAAGAGCACCTCCTCCCCACTCTGGGTTTTATATTCAGGTGCTGTACTGGATGGCAGGTCTGTATGGGGAAGGTGTTCTGCGTGGTTGAAGATGTCAACTGCAGGCTTGTATTCATAGAGATGAAAATCTGGTTTTACTGATAAGAGCCCTCTGGAAGCTTGAGTGAAGGTGTGCGTTCTGCAGGTATTAAAAAGTAACTATGGGTGATAGTGTAGGGCTTGCCAGTGTAGGGACTTGCACAGCTAACATCAGATGTACTTTGGGGATGGGTTATTGTGTTGTTTCTCTATGCTCCAACTGGCTTCTGTTTTGGCTTTTCCTATATTGTATTCTGTACTGTCATAAAAGCTCTTAAAAGAACCTTGAAACTTAAATGAAATCAGCAAACAGAGCATGACCTACTTTCATAATTGGAGTGGTGGAAAAATTGCATTAAAGGCAATATCAGCTGGAGCAGGAGCTGCTCTGGGGTGGGAGCCTCGGACAAAGGGGCAAGCTGGTCTGGCGAGGGCAGAGACTGGTCGATTGGCAATGAATCCTCAGCTCAACTGGGGAGCGTGGAGGTGTTAAAATTGTTAAATAAGGCACGAGTTTTAAAATAAAGAAATGAATAAAAAAAATACCCCCCAGTAATCTGATCAGGTCTTTCAGAAACCACCGAGGAATTGTGAATAAATAACAATTGCATGCATATACTGAGACCAAATGTAATTTCAAATGCATCTCGGATTTAATAAAAACACTGTAAAAACTTACCTCATTATGACATTTCTAATTTGTTGTTTTCCAATTCCTAAATGTGAGGCAGAGGGGCGAGACTTCTAGTGCATTTCAGTGACTGTTTTCTCTGCAAGTGCTGTAGTTAAAATGTGACGTATTTTGATTGTCACAAAACCCGCTAAATTGTAATTAGACCTTTATTATCTTTGATTACATGGCAAAAGGTTCAAGTGGATTTTAAGCCCAAGCACCACCTTGTTTGTGGTTGCATTTGTTGCTCCAAGGCTGAAAAAGAACATATTATGCAAATGAAACCTGCTACCCACCCAGAACAGTATTAAATCTGTCTGAAGGCATCTGGTTTTAATCTTGTTTATATGCTCACCACTCATCTTGCTAGGGCTGCTGTGGAGCTGGACCCAGTGCAGAAGCAGGCAATGGCCTAAGATTTAAAGCTTGCTTAATTCCTTTTGTTTCCTTTCTTTTCACAGTGACCAAATGCCACTGAGAAATGGAGGGAGCACAAAGCAAACAGACAATAGCGGGTTTTAATGTAATTCTTTGGGTTTGTGTTTATTAAAGAGTAAAATTGCTTATTAAAAAAATCCCTTTTGAGTCTAATCTGGAACAAGTGGCTTTTGAAATGATTCCTACAGATAAATATCTCAGAACCAGCACTGCCTTTTTGCAATTAATATGCCAATAACAACAAACAAGCTCCTCCAAAGCCCACGGCTTCTTAGAAGCTCTCTGACAAAGAACATGAAGCCTTTTAAGTTGTGTAATTTTATTTTGTTTGGCCTAGTTGCTTCTGGTTTTGTATGATAAGGACCTTACATAAACTGCATCAACCAGCAGTTAAAGTCATCAGAGCGCTGGAAGTTTATTGCTGGCTTTATGCATCAAGAAAACCTCAATGCTATCCTGAGAGAAGCCATTAGTGAAACACCTTCTGCGTTTTACTCGTTATTCTTTATTCACCTTGAAATCTGATGAAAGAAGAAAAAGTGTGTAGTCATAAGATGAACATCAGTTCACATTTTGTATTTGTAATTATTGGCTCTGCTTGATAACCGTTCACAGAGACAAAGGATCCAGGGGAATTAGGTTGCTTTGAAAACCCTCGCACCTAAAACATGGCACATTACTATTTCCCAGGAAGTTTGTGTCTGAAGGAATGGTGATGTGGCTAATAACAGAGGTTAAGGGGCTTCCTAGTTTCAATTCAGGATATTTAGTCCCTGTCATTATAGGAACATGCATTTAATTCCTTCAATAAGAGCCTTTGCAGTCTGGAGCACAATGTAGCTGCCTGATTTTATTCTAACAATCTATGGTTTCATTTTCCTGCCAGCTTACAAATATTTTTACTGGTCTGCGTTCTCAAACCTTTCCAGAGTCGCTAGCTTGTATTTTGGGATGGTGTAATTTTTCAGATTCTTCAGAAGTATTCTGCTTGCAATTTATTCTTCGGTTATTCCTGTTGTATTGCTACAAAAATCTCAGCAAATGCCAAGATACAGACCTGAGATAAGTGGAGTGTTTCTCTGACAACTCTCAGAAGTGGACAACTCAGGGGGAGGGTAAGAAAAAGCCGAGAAGTTCTCTCCCTCCTCTCTCCTGTCCCTGCCACCATCCCCACACTTCCCAGAATTTTGGCTGTTGGACTCTTGAGTAAAGCTTTTCTGAGTCTGAAGAAGCTTCTCTGTCTTGNTTTTAAGTTGTGTAATTTTATTTTGTTTGGCCTAGTTGCTTCTGGTTTTGTATGATAAGGACCTTACATAAACTGCATCAACCAGCAGTTAAAGTCATCAGAGCGCTGGAAGTTTATTGCTGGCTTTATGCATCAAGAAAACCTCAATGCTATCCTGAGAGAAGCCATTAGTGAAACACCTTCTGCGTTTTACTCGTTATTCTTTATTCACCTTGAAATCTGATGAAAGAAGAAAAAGTGTGTAGTCATAAGATGAACATCAGTTCACATTTTGTATTTGTAATTATTGGCTCTGCTTGATAACCGTTCACAGAGACAAAGGATCCAGGGGAATTAGGTTGCTTTGAAAACCCTCGCACCTAAAACATGGCACATTACTACTTCCCAGGAAGTTTGTGTCTGAAGGAGTGGTGATGTGGCTAATAACAGAGGTTAAGGGGCTTCCTAGTTTCAATTCAGGATATTTAGTCCCTGTCATTATAGGAACATGCATATAATTCCTTCAGTAAGAGCCTTTGCGGTCTGGAGCACAATGTAGCTGCCTGATTTTATTCTAACAATCTATGGTTTCATTTTCCTGCCAGCTTACAAATATTTTTACTGGTCTGCGTTCTCAAACCTTTCCAGAGTTGCTAGCTTGCATTCAGAAGTATTCTGCTTGCAATTTATTCTTCGGTTATTCCTGTTGTATTGCTACAAAAATCTCAGCAAATGCCAAGATACAGACCTGAGATAAGTGGAGTGTTTCTCTGACAACTCTCAGAAGTGGACAACTCAGGGGGAGGGTAAGAAAAAGCCGAGAAGTTCTCTCCCTCCTCTCTCCTGTCCCTGCCACCATCCCCACACTTCCCAGAATTTTGGCTGTTGGACTCTTGAGTAAAGCTTTTCTGAGTCTGAAGAAGCTTCTCTGTCTTGTTACCCTCATGGATTTCTCTTCCACAAACCTTGACTTCTTCATCTCAAAACCCTGTAAACGGCATCCACAACATCCTAGAGCAAGTGATGTTTTTTAGTAACGGAAGCTTAGGAAGCATGACAGTTAAGTGGATTTCTGGAAGATAATTTGCTGAAACTAGAATAGCATCATGTCACAACTTCTCTTATAAGGTGATGATGAAAATGAATTCAGTCCTCTAATCGCGGGTGTGATTTGACCTTAAGAAGGTAAAGTGAGAAGAATAATGATGTGAAGCTCCTTCTGCAGGCTACTTGAGTTATTCTTTATAACAGTGTAAGTAGTGACTCGGATAGGGCACAGCTTAAGTAGAGTGCAATTAAAAATCAATACGGATGAGTATGTGTTGACACTGGTAGATATAACCAGTCAAATTACTGAAAAATGATTCAGAATGACAGAAAGTATTTATAGACTTGTAGAAAAGCTACTGTGACTCAAATGTAGCATAACACTCCAACACTGCAATAGAATATTAGTCTTAAATCAGTTGTAGGAGGTGTCAATGCTGCCAATGTTTGGGATGAGAGTTTTGGGATGACTTAATGGTGCCCTTGGTATAACTTGGGTTTACTGCTAGCGAGCATATAGGCACCTGCTTGAAAGAGTTTGGAGGTATTTTTGATATAAAGTTAGACTTGTACACTTCTTTCTGGCAGTAGTGATACCTGTGTCTGTGCCGCTTGGATAACTGCGATGGGCATACAAATTTGCTGCACGAAGAACAAAAGAAATGGGAAGATGTAGTGATGAAGAGAAGAATTAAAATGCTCAAAGTACCAATTATCTTCTCCAAATAGATAAATGTCTTCTTTGCTTTGGGCTTTTAATTATATTCTGGCCAAACTGTCCTGTGGTATTAAAGGGGCTTCTTTTCAGTGTTAACCATCCAGATATTTGTAAAACAGAAATAAACACACTTCTTTTCTTCACTTTGGTACAGCTTAAGCAGATGAAAGATAACTTATTTTCTGCTTTGTTATGATACAGACAGGCAGATTAATGGTTTGATCTGATCCCTCTGACAATATGCTTTTTTTTTGTTACTTGAATTTCAGCATTTCATTATAACAGAGGACTGCAATACTACACTATTTTTTCAAGGAACTCTTTTGTGTTTTTCAAATCCCTTAAATGCCTATCGGATGTCCCCATAACGAAAACAGAATATGATACCATCTTCAGCACAAAATGCTATTAGTCAGTGGAATGTTGGGATTGTTTTTCACTGGAGCGTTTTTGTGCTTTGCCTACATTTTGTTAAGTAATTGACTTCAGGGTCTGTCACTTTGTTTTCCATCACTTCCACTGATGTGATTAATCAGGAGCTCTTCCATTTGCTAGGTTTGCATCCCAAGTGGCTGCGCGTGACGCAACCAGCCCTTTCTTTAACCACATGGTTTGAGTAAATCCAGTTTAAGTGATGAGCATTGATTTCATAAGGAAACCTTGTGGTTAAACTCCTAAAAGATGAAAATGTGTGCACAGGTTTGAAACAAAAAGCGAGATGCCATATTTATTTTCTCTTTGCTGTATTTTCTCTTTTACCAGGATATTTTTCCTTTTACTTGTCTGGTTAACCAACTTTGTACTTCAGTAACTAAGCATTGTATGTACAAACTGCACTTTTTCTCTCTACAGTTCATTGACCGTAACTACAAATGGATTTTCTCAGTGTTTATCTCCAGCAAGAGAAATGTTGCAAAACCCAAACCAAACAATACTTCATTCTGTCAGTGCAGGCGCAGGCAAGAGTCTGATCTCTCTGGGTTGCCAGCTGTCCTTGTGGGTTTAAATAAGCAGTTTTAAAAGTGTAGCTGCTAATATCCCAGGTGTCTTGCAGTATCATTTATCCTGGTGTAGGTGAGCTGAGATTGCAAGCGTTAGGAGGTGTTGTGCCATGGAACTTGGATGGAGTTAAAGAATTTGATATGATGATGTTTTTGAGGGAAGTTCTCATAAAGGAGAAGTCCCTCTTCTCCACCTTTTTAGCGCTGACTGCTGCTTGGCTAATACTTGAGAAAACTGAACTGGGGATTATGGAAGATTTTAGACCAAAAGGACCTTAGAGTTTCAACTATATCTCTCCAGATGTTATGTACTTTGATAACATGGAAGGGCCCTTTAAACACACTAATCCATGGGCTGCATGCTGCTTCTGCTAAAGAAAACGTGAGCTGGGAACTCAAAAACTTCAGGGAACTATCTGTCCCTGAGACACCAGACTCTCACTGGGGACTTAGAAAGAACTTAGTTTAAAAATTCAGGTGCAATGCAATGAAGAGCAATGTGGTATAAGTAAGCAAAGAGTGGACCATAAAGAACAGGTTGTGACTACCTCTGGCTGAGATCTGGAGCCCTGCTTCAAAGGAGCTGTTGGGTGATGTGTTGGTGGGAACTTCAGTGTGAAAATTGAACCAGCACGGAATCCTGCATCAGACCATTATTATCTTGCATTTATATTGGACAAATATGTCTTGATTTTGTTAGCTTCTGCTAGTTAAACAATCCTCATTTGTGCGTGTCACTGGGAAACCACTCACTAGCTTCCCATTCTGCTGCTTTCTGTTTCTTGTTTCATATTAGTCTGAGTTAGCACGTCTGAAATCAAGTTGTGCTGTTTGTAACTCCTCCTAGTCAGGCACGTCTAAGCCTTCCTCAACATTGATTTAAATAATTTAAAATGTTATCTTTCTCACAGGTCTCTAGCCCTGAGCTACTGAGCCTCATCGTGTTCAGAGCCACGTAAAATCACCCGTTAGCTGAGCTGGGCTTTCGATAACCTGAGAAATGACATGCTGCTCCTAGAGCTTGCACTGCAGAGCCTTACGCTCCGTAGCCATGGGCTGTAACAATGCGCAGCACAAGGGATTTGGCACAGTGCAGAATTTGCAACACGCATATGCACTTGAGTGAGTTATGTCAGTATTAGCTTTTTGCCTTGAGCGATGCTGTCTTTTGTGTACTTGCAGTCAAGTCTTACATATGTCAACGTCCTCTGCTTGGAATACAAAAATAACTCAGGGATGACTGTGCTGGCTCAGAGTAAAAGTCTGTCTAACCTCACGTCCTGCCTCTGATGGTGACCAGGAACAACTAGGGGCTTGTGGACCTAGAGGATTTTGGTAATTGTTGAGTTCTGATGGCTGGGTGCCTCTTACGTTGGTGCAAGGAGAATCTTTTGGTGAGACTGAATTATTCCATGCATTTATTTTTTGCTCTGAATAGGTTAAGTTTGCAAAATTTGGAAAGCAGAGGGTTGCTCCTGCGTACAAAACTCATTTTGGTTTTCTCATGACAGTAATTCCTTTAATGCCATGAGCGGTCACCTTTGCATATAGAGCTTGCTCTGTACCAAGGTCAGATGGTTTGGATTTCAAATTGTTGAAAGAAGTATATACTGAATATAAGTAAAATCTGTGATGCAGTCTCCTATACTCTGTGGAGTACAAATAAAAAATGTGCCCTCCCTGCCTCCACACCTTTCCGAGCACAAACCCTTGTCACAAACCATATTTTGATACTGGGAACAACCTTATCATCCATTCTATGTAGGAGGTTGGTGTTACTGCTGCTTTACTACTTCGAGGAGTGGTCCCAGAGCACTTTCATGCTGATAGCACTCTGCACCCATTGAATATTTCATCACAGTGAGCAGCAGCCGCCTATTTATATTCACTTCACACATCCCAGTTTGGAGAAAATCTGATTTCCATGATTTCAGTTGGCTTTGTACCAAGGAGATGTGTTACTGTTGAATATTATACGCATCAGTGCATCTGATACGTGGTAGGATCTCCATGCATATGGATTCATCTTGTTTAAATTTTTAATGTCTCTAAGTGTTGGAGGGGTTATAAATAAGGATGCTCAGGACAACGTTGAGTCTGTGGTGGAAATTTAATAGTGGAACTGTGGTGGTGCGAATAAATTTAGCAAACTTTCTCTTGGAGTGTTTTAGAAGTGTGTGATTGAATTACAGCTTTTGTAATGGCCATCTGTCAAAATAATATTTTAAATGCTAATGCAACCCAGAGTGGCACTGCAAGTGGAACAAAAATGATTGTTATTGTGCTTAGTATGGTAAACATTGTGTACTGCGAACTTAGCTGGAGTTTACCAACACAGTGATGTACTTTCACTCACCTTCCATGGGAGAGGAACTTAGTTGTTCCAGTGCCCTTTCTTCGAAGTGACAATTATTTCTCGGTATCTGTTTTTTTTCAGAATTTTTTGTTGCTTTCATTGTGGAAGGCCTGGCTCTGGAACAATGGGTTTTGCCTGTTGCTTGGGGAATGCAGGAACCTTGGGTAGCTTCTCACTGTCAGTGAATATGGGGGGACTCTTTGGGAGTTGAAATTTTGTAAAACTGATCCAACCAGAAAGCTTACTCGAGGGCCAGACAAGAGGAATTGTGTGGCTTCATTTCAGTCCAGTACTTTGGGGGAGACAGCATTTCAAATTATGCTGGGAAGGATGAACGAGTTGAAAGACAATATTGTATATGAACCTTTTGCAGCTCATGAAGTTCTGTTTTGGGCTTTCTGATGCTCAGAGCTGTGTTATGTATTCCTCTGCTCCTTTTAATGTCACTTTTAGCTATCAAAAAAGAATCATTTTTCTGATGTGCCTCCTAGTTCCCTGGGCANAGCTGTGTTCCCATGTGCTGGGATACAAGGTGTGTGTGCTGCTGCAGGTAGCGTTGAATAGTTCTGGAAACTACTCTATAAGAGTGTTGTCAGACTGAGACCTCTGGTATCAACTTTTGGACTTTTTGATGTGGATCACGTTGGACACTGGATTATACTAGTAATTAAGTGGGGATCTGAAGGACTTGGTAAGAGTCTGTGGCAAAAAGTCTGCTTTAATTTTTTTAAATGTGATGTATTATGACTAGTGTAAAATATCTTTAAGCTGTATTTTTGTGTCTTTCTTCGTTTTGTACTCTGAGTGGACTGTAATGAAAAATGCTGCCTGCTGTAAGATGCTGCCTCCTATGTATTCCTCTGCTCCTTTTAACGTCACTGCTTTTAGCTCTCAAAAAAAGAATAATTTGTCTTATGTGCCTCACAGTTCCCTACGCGTCCTTCTACCAGAGGTTATCTTGGGTTGTATCTTGAGAGAGCCTAGAGCAGGAGCTTCTGGACATCATCATGGATAGGTAAATGCTCACTGAACTGTCATTGTTTTAAATGATACTCCACCTTGAAATGGGCCCTTGTGTTTGAGNTATGTATTCCTCTGCTCCTTTTAACGTCACTGCTTTTAGCTCTCAAAAAAAGAATAATTTGTCTTATGTGCCTCACAGTTCCCTACGCGNTTTGGATTTTATTCATCATATGACCTTAAAACATTTGTGGTTGCTTCCATCATTGCACATGTGGCTTGTGGTGCCAAAATCTTTGGTTTATTTTGATTTACAATATGCTGAATAGCAAAGCACTTCGACCCCTCTATTGCAAGTGGTTACTGTGGTAAAACTAGGAATATATTAAAATCATGGAACTTGATTTAATGTGTTTAAAAAGTATTTGCTGCCTTCAGCTTTTAATTTTTTTAAGGCTTCATCTGTCCATTAACACTTTTATTTACTGTTTATTAGAATTTTTATGTTTTTCTATTTTTTCTTCAGGCCTGGTAATAAAACCTAATTAATGTCACTGCATAAGATTTCATTCTTATCTTGATTTCTTATCAGGTAAGTCTAATCCATCCTGTTGATAAGAGTAACTACCTTTAGCCACAGCAACCTGCAGTATCGCTGTTAAGCAGGTCAGCTACTGTAGTTATAATCCCATGGCAGAAGAGAGTGTGTGAGGCAATAAATTCCTCCCCGTTTCCTGAGCATGGAGACCTGTAACCCATCTGCTTGTGCCTCGAGGAGACATTTACACATCTGTGGTACAGTGGCTTCCTCAGGGATACTTGTATTCTATGACAAAAAAAGGAAATAATTCGCAATGAATTTTTCAGGCTTATTTTTTATTTGATTCTGATGTATCGAGGGAACAGCAGGCAGCACAGTGCGACAAAAAGGCTTGAACTGCAGGTGCCCTCTGAAAATCTGACTGTAGGATTGAAAAACTCCTTAGGGGGAGAAGAAGGGCAGCCTGGCGGAGCGCTCAGCATCCCCCTTGGCTAAGAAACTCTTGGAGTTTTAGATACATCCGACTGTAACTGCTCTGTTTGGGCTGGATTGTAGAGAAGTGGGCAATTTGTTCAGAAAACAAACAGTAAATCTGCAGCGTGGTGTAATTTTTATTCCTAAATAATTTATATTTATGTGTGTTATCTCTTTCTCTCAATGCTTCTGGTTTTGTTTTTTCTTTTGAAAATCAGCCAGCTGAAATACATTTTTTATTGAGCTTTTTCAGCTCAACTTTTTATTGCAGCTGCAAACTCCTCATGCTTCAGCTTCAAGTCTGCTAGGCTTTCATGTTCTGCAAATCAATAAGAATGTGTAGAAACTAGTTTATTAAATTAAGTGGACTAGCAGGATTGCTTCTTGTGGTTTCGTGGAGTAAAATAAATTACAGTGGGAGGAGATAAATGGCCAGTTAGCAGAGGAAGGGGCTGTGTTCTTGCTCAGGACCTTTCCTGAGTTCCCATCTCTCTGGGAGAGGTGACCGGGGAATGAAAAAAACACTTTTGAAGTGCACACCATCATTTTGGACTTGTCACCAGGGGTGGCACTGCTGTCCTGTTCCAAACTGGCCTCAGTAGGAATTCAGAAATGATGCAGCAGAAATCAGTAAAGGCTGCAAACACATGCTTTGGTGAAGATGCAAGTTAGGTGATTGAAACTATGTGNCAAATTATGCTGGGAAGGATGAACATGTTGAAAGACAATATTGTGTATGACCCTTTTGCAGCTCATGTAGTTCTGTTTTGGGCTTTCTGATGCTCAGAGCTGTGTTCCCATGTGCTGGGATGCAGGGTGTGTGTGCTGCTGCAGGTAGAGTTCAATAGTTCTGGAAACTACTCTTTTTATAAAGAGTTTTGTCAGACTGAGACCTCTGGTATCAACTTTTGGACTTTTTGATGTGGATCACGTTGGACACTGGATTATACTAGTAATTAAGTGGGGATCTGAAGGACTTGGTAAGAGTCTGTGGCAAAAAGTCTGCTTTAATTTTTTTAAATGTGATGTATTATGACTAGTGTAAAATATCTTTAATGGGTATTTTTGTGTCTTTCTTCGTTTTGTACTCTGAGTGGACTGTAATGAAAAATGCTGCCTGCTGTAAGATGCTGCCTCCTATGTATTCCTCTGCTCCTTTTAACGTCACTGCTTTTAGCTCTCAAAAAAAGAATAATTTGTCTTATGTGCCTCACAGTTCCCTACGCGTCCTTCTACCAGAGGTTATCTTGGGTTGTATCTTGAGAGAGCCTAGAGCAGGACCTTCTTGACATCATCATGGATAGGTAAATGCTCACTGAACTGTCATTGTTTTAAATAATAGTCCACCTTGAAATGGGTCCTTGTGTGGAAAATGGTTCTTTTGGATTTTATTCATCATATGACATTAAAATCTGTCATTGCTTCCATCATTGCACACGTGGGTTGTGATGCCAAAATCTTTGGTTCGTTTTGATTTACAATATGCTGAATAGCAAAGCACTTCAACTCCTCTCTTGCAAGTGGTTAGTTTGGTAAAACTAGGAATATATTAAAATCACGGAACTGTATTTAATGTGTTTAAAAAGTATTTGCTGCCTTCAGCTTTTAATTTTTTTAAGGCTTCATCTGTCCATTAACACTTTTATTTACTGTTTATTAGAATTTTTATGTTTTTCTATTTTTTCTTCAGGCCTGGTAATAAAACCTAATTAATGTCACTGCATAAGATTTCATTCTTATCTTGATTTCTTATCAGGTAAGTCTAATCCATCCTGTTGATAAGAGTAACTACCTTTAGCCACAGCAACCTGCAGTATCGCTGTTAAGCAGGTCAGCTACTGTAGTTATAATCCCATGGCAGAAGAGAGTGTGTGAGGCAATAAATTCCTCCCCGTTTCCTGAGCATGGAGACCTGTAACCCATCTGCTTGTGCCTCGAGGAGACATTTACACATCTGTGGTACAGTGGCTTCCTCAGGGATACTTGTATTCTATGACAAAAAAAGGAAATAATTCGCAATGAATTTTTCAGGCTTATTTTTTATTTGATTCTGATGTATCGAGGGAACAGCAGGCAGCACAGTGCAACAAAAAGGCTTGAACTGCAGGTGCCCTCTGAAAATCTGACTGTAGGATTGAAAAACTCCTTAGGGGGAGAAGAAGGGCAGCCTGGCGGAGCGCTCAGCATCCCCCTTGGCTAAGAAACTCTTGGAGTTTTAGATACATCCGACTGTAACTGCTCTGTTTGGGCTGGATTGTAGAGAAGTGGGCAATTTGTTCAGAAAACAAACAGTAAATCTGCAGCGTGGTGTAATTTTTATTCCTAAATAATTTATATTTATGTGTGTTATCTCTTTCTCTCAATGCTTCTGGTTTTGTTTTTTCTTTTGAAAATCAGCCAGCTGAAATACATTTTTTATTGAGCTTTTTCAGCTCAACTTTTTATTGCAGCTGCAAACTCCTCGTGCTTCAGCTTCAAGTCTGCTAGGCTTTCATGTTCTGCAAATCAATAAGAATGTGTAGAAACTAGTTTATTAAATTAAGTGGACTAGCAGGATTGCTTCTTGTGGTTTCGTGGAGTAAAATAAATTACAGTGGGAGGAGATAAATGGCCAGTTAGCAGAGGAAGGGGCTGTGTTCTTGCTCAGGACCTTTCCTGAGTTCCCATCTCTCTGGGAGAGGTGACCGGGGAATGAAAAAAACACTTTTGAAGTGCACACCATCATTTTGGACTTGTCACCAGGGGTGGCACTGCTGTCCTGTTCCAAACTGGCCTCAGTAGGAATTCAGAAATGATGCAGCAGAAATCAGTAAAGGCTGCAAGCACATGCTTCGGTGAAGATGGAAGTTAGGTGATTGAAACTATGTGCTTATTAAGCACAGCATTAAATTTCATCTATTAGAGACTATTCTTGTGAGCAGTGTTTAATCCCATTTTAGCACTTAGCTTTGCAAACATCAATACCTGCAGCTTCCTCAGGTGTCTAAATAGAGGGGTTTAAAGTCTGTTAAAGTACCTGAGAGTTTTAATTCCTAGCAATCTGATTGATGAAGGCAGAAGACGCATTGGTAGCGCTCACTATAATGGCTTTATAGCAGCTGAAAGGTTTGAAACTTTCAAAACATTTCTAGATGTTGAAGGTATTTATGGAATATATGGTTCACTGCTGGCACAAATTAAAACCCCTTTTGCAGCGCTGGGAATTTTAGAGAGTTAGATCCCATTGCAAGTGGCGGTTTGGCCAATGGTCCATCAGATCCCCCTTGGTAAGTGTCTGCCCCTTGCAGGCTAAGGCCACATGCTAACGTGATCCAGTCTTTCTGCGCTCTCGACAGGCTGTGAATAACATAATTATACAACTGAATTTCCTGTGGATCATGCGAAGAGATAAATTGTGCACGAGCCACATCATTATTGATTCATACACCATTTGCCTCTTAGCTCACTCAGAGAAACACAATTACCACGGTTACACTTCATTTAAAAGAATCGCAACTTTTCAGCAGCGCAAACGGCTACTGTGCCTGAATTGATATTCTTTCTGGGCCAAGCCTTAATGTGTTGTTTTATGTTTTCCTGAATGCAACCAAACAAAACTTAAAAGGGTTATAAAGCTGTATCTTTCTCATTATTGTTTTCCCTGTGCTGCCCTACACAACTGCAGAGCTTTTTCAAAACTCAGTGTAGCATACGTATTTCCATCATTTATAATGTGCATTATTTTTATAGTTGTATAAATGATTGTATTCAACGCAGCGTTTTGCTGATTTAAGGCTAAAGCTGGACATCTGCAATTTCCATTTCTTTGAAGCGGCACACTGAGCAGGCAGTAATCTCTTATTTCCTAGCTCATTTGCATGAAAATATAAGTTTAGACCTTAAAGTTGGTTAGGGCAGAAGTTTTTGATTAAAAATACTGGCTATCTTATTAAACAGCAACAAATATTTATACTGAGCAAACATTCATGAAAATATCTGGTAGTGGAGTTGTGTGTAGGAGCAGCGCTGGCGCTGGGTCTGAGCAGCAATTGCTGCAAGTGCTCTGTCTGGCTTCTCCTTGCAATTCCTGGGTTTCCAAAGTTTTTTTTTTCGCTGGGGGTAGGGAGTTTAAACTGTCTTTTCTGTTCTGACTGCTGTTGTAAGGAAGGATTCTAATCCGCACCAAAGAAATGGAAAAAACAGCATTTTGGGGACAGGGAACAGGAGCTTTTCCTCAGACTCTGCTGTGACATTAACAGAGACTGTCCTCAGATGGATCCTTTGGCATTAATTCCTGATTTAATCCTTGAGGGAACGTCGGGCTGCAGGTCATAATGCACTAGATTTTGGGAACGAGTTTTCCTCCGAATATGAGTCATGCTGTGCAATATGTTTTGTAATCAGGGAGAGAAGCGGTTTTGTTCTGAGAAGTTGTTCCTCTCCAGCAGCAGACACCAGGGAGAGTTTGTTTTGTGCTACAGTAATTTTTCTGCTGTATTTTGTTCTGTTTCATTTACCCTCCTGAAAGAAACTTTCAAAATGACTCATCATAGTAATGAGGATTATGCAAGCAGGAACTCTCCCTTCCTTGCAGCTTGGCAAATCTGTCATTTTTAGTGGGGTTTCTCTGCTATAAATTAGGAAAGAAACTGGCCTGCAGCTCAGCAGCGATGGGGAACGATGCTGCTGGTGGAGCCAGAATGGGAGTGGGGCCTGTGGGGTATTTGTCTCCTGATGCTCTTTGGTTCTAGTGTCCTTGAGAAGAAAGGTAGAGGATAGCTTGTCAGTTTTTTTTGATTTGTATTTTATTTTAAATAGATGAGTGGCTAAAATCTTAAATCAATCTCAGCAAACAGTTTATGTTTTGATCTAGATTCCTTCTCAATAAAACTCCGTGTTAAAGCCAGGATAGCCAGAGATGCTCTGCATGGACAGAGGGCAGTGGGACTTCATGAGTGACTGAAAGCAGAGCTGGGGTTAGGGCTAAGTGTTTGGATCCATTTTGACATACCTTGGTGCCTCATTTTAACTATTTCTATTCAAGGAAAAAGCCACCTACCAAGCTATTTTTGCAAAACATTTCCACTTGACAAGGCAGTACTTTATAGGAAGAAACCTCCTGAAAGTTTTAGTCTACCAAACTTGCAGCCTCATTTTTGGCTTTGTTTTACCCTTGATGATATTTTAAGGCATTGAACACAGTTACAAATCTCTGTGTCTCTGTGGATTTGAAGGTAAATCCAGACTGAATTAACAAGAGCTGCTTCGCCACAGCCCACTCCCTGTGCTTGTCCTGTCAGGTCAGTCTTCATCTACCCTTTTCCTGGAGAGAGTGACTGGTGAAATTTATGATCTGAACAGTTACTGCTTTAGGGGGTTGCTGAAGGGCTTCACTCTGTAGTATCTTGGAGTAGAGCTAATTATGTAAGTCTAGGTATTTCCAGAGTATGTAGGAGGTTTCACATAACTAAGGAAATCTGTAATTTGAGTTGTTCCATTAAAACACACAATGTGCAATTCAGTTTTTGAATGAAATATGCAGTTCTTACTAGTTGAGATGTCAGCAAACATTGTATGAGCCCAGTCTCTGTAGAAGGGGCACTGAAAAATACAGAAATAACTGTGCAGGCTATGGGTAAAGCTGATGCAGCAGAAGACGACACAAGAAGGCTTCTGGGGTGGCTTTAGGAGAGGAGTGAGCGCAAGGAGACTGAAGACACGTGGTTGTGTTATTTTGATTTGGGGTTTGGGGCTAATTCCTCTGAAGCTGAGTGAAGCTTCCTGCACATGCTGCCAAAAGCATCGTTAAACTCCATCCTTGCTGCGGGGCTGCTCCCTGTAGCAGCTGTGAGGATGGGCATGTGGGCTGAGAGGATAGGGCTCATCTCTGCGCATCACGTAAAGAAGCTTCATAATGCTGGGTTGCCAGTATTAAGAACTGTCACGGTGCCAACAGAAACATGGGGAAACCCAGGAGATTGTGTTTCTGAGAGGAGCGCTGCACCAGCTGGCTGAGGGCATGCAACACCCCAGTCCTGTCCCTCTTGCATTTCTGCTTTTAATAGAGCAGCTTCTGTGTAGCTGGGAGGTTTGTTTTGTACCAGCACCTCCCCATCTGCCTGTTGGCTCCTGCTGTCCTCCCGGTGCCCGTGGGCAGCAGCTGCCTGATGCTTTAGCACTGCAGAGTCTGTTCTCCTCCCCGACTCGTGCGTGGCTGTAATGAACATGCCTGTTAGTGAGCAATAAGAGAAACTGCTGCAGACACTTCTGTCAGTGACATCTGCTGTTTCCTCTGAGCTGTGGAACGTCACTGCCTTCCTCACAGTGATTTCTGTGAGTGTTTTCTGCTTGTATGAGCAGTCACGACTATCCTCAAATGTCACGCCTTCAGCATATAAACAAGCTCTTGTGTAAAACTGCAGACAGCACCCAGGGAACCAGGCAGATGAGTGCATGAGCTTTTAAGCTTTATTTCCAAGCTTGGGTGCATGTTAGTGAAGAGCTTTCCTTTGTTCTGGAGCATTGATGTTCCCAGTGATGTGCAGCATTTGCTCTTCCTCCCATTTTATTCCTTCATATTCATAACTGAGTCCTTTTTCTATATGTTTGAGGAAGTCTGAGAGGATGGAATGCGCAGGAGATCACAGCCAGCCTGGCCCCCAACCTGTCACAAGGAGCTTGCAAGGACTGAGCAGATATGCTGCTTTGCAGGTCACTTAGATAATTTAACGTGNTTCCAACCTGGTGATTCTATGATTCTATATGCTGCTCTGCAGGTCACTTAGGTAATTGAACCCAAGGATGGAAGCACAGACCCACCTACAGGGATACAGTGGGCAAGGGTTGCATATACAGCTTATTTCTATTCTGTCATTGGTGGTTGCTTTTGAGTTTTCCTTGTTTGAAAAAGCTAATGTGTTTTTTAGTTCTAAATAAATCATAGTAGGGAGCTCAAAGTAAGGAGGCAGTTTAGGGAAATCCATTTCAAAGCCTGGAACAAGACAGGATCCTGCCAGGCTATTTTTTTTCTTGTATTTGCAGGGATAGCTCTTGGGACACGCTAATTACAAAACAAGCTCAATCTCCTTGGTAATCGTTTCATTGGCTCAGAGAATGATGGTCTGTATACAGCAAATCTCCAAACTCCAGCAATTGCGCCAAAGTGTTACCTTAAAAAATTGCAGGAAGGATGCGAAAGAGCCAGTGTAACATTGCAGCATGGCTGGCAGCAGATGCTTAATTAGATATGGGCTCTCTGAGGCCTGAAAGTTGAGTAGAACATTTAAAAACTATAATCTCTTGATCATTCATGTCATGCAAAATTAGGTTTTCCATATCTTGAGTAACTGATCAGGAAAAATTGCTGCACAGGTTCTGCTCTAAAGCTGTAGAGATAAGAGCATTTTGTTTGTTGAGGGGCAGCAAAATATCTGTTATCTAATAACAGTGAGTTGCCTTCTGGTGGCGTTTGTGTTAGTGTAAAGGAGTGATAATCCCCCCTGGTCTCACTGGCAGGGATTTACCATTTAGATCAGTTCGGGATGATGGACTAAATGAGCTCCCTCGGTCTCTTCCAGTCCCACCTGTGAGTCAGTGATATGATCTTAATCCCAAGAGGAGGATGCGTATCTCACAACCGCGTGTGCTATCAGAGGGTTCATATTCGTGAGTGAAAGGCCATGATCCAAGTTACTTTCTGTGAAAGATATGAGACTCCTCGTATCTTACAGGCAGTGGGAATGAGGGATGCTGCTGGTCTCTAGGCTTGCACCTGAATTTCTCCTTGGCAGCAAATGAGTATGCAAACCTTGCACTGCCAAGAAATAGCCTTCAGCTGTTTATTGTTGTAGATGGTTTTAATATTTGTATCCTGCAGATAAATGAACCAGAATGAGTAAATAGCAGAAAAACATTTATTTTCTACCTCTTGAGTTTATCCAAGTTCTTATTTGCCGAAATCAACACAAATTAACATGGGATATATAGTTAAATTAAAATTGCTGTCCAGTCCAAAACCTGTTTGCAAGTAAACCCCGCAGTAACATGTTTGGTTGGTGCTCAGCGACATGGATTTTCTTCCAAAGCACAAGATGCTTGCCAGGCTCATGCACCAGGCTTGGTGGTGTTTATTTCATTTACCTGCCTGACTGAATTTGCTGCATTTAATACTTTTCATTGAAAAGAAGGTAGGCATGGTACATCTGCATAATGTAAAAGCTATGTAGACACATGCCCAGCCTGAAAATGCACATTAGACATTAGTGGTGAGTAAAAGAGCTTTAGAGATTGAAGCAGAAGTTTTGGTGAACGCCACTGGCACCAGGAGGTGGCTGCTGTGCATCACCAGGGTCTGCTGGGTCTGCTACAAGATTCCCAGAGTACTAAACGGATCCTCATAGTTTTCCTACTAAATCTGTGGGCCTCCCTGGTTCTTCTGTCTTTTTTTCCACTTCCTTTCCAGTGTATGTCCTGGGGCTGAATGCCTCGTGCTGGCCCCGAGGTCTCTGTGCACTGACGGCCATACCCAGGCACAGCTCATATGTTTATTTATATTTACATGTAGACATTTATTTAAAAATAAGTCTTTTGTGCCTGAGTTCATACTTTTCTAACTGCGCTTCCTTTAGGCTGGAAGTGCCTGTGATGAATGTATTTGAATGGCTGCTGAACTTGTTGATGCAGAGTAGAACACCCCTAAATCCAAATCGGTTCACAAATCCTTTTAAAAACTGTAATTATTTTCCTGCTGGTTTTAACAAGTCTTCTAGTTTCACTGCTTTGGGAAAACCAAACCCCCACCAAGCTCCAGAGCTGCAGAGAACCCAGCCTACCAGGGCTAAAGCACCTTCGTGTGTCATTCTCTTTGAATTCCTCTTTAAATAAGTGAGAGATCAGGTTGATGTCATTTGGAGGGTGGTGAGTTTCTGTCAGGCTGTAGAAGGTTGACACATCTCTCCCCATTAACGAGGGAACATCCCAGGATGTCATTGTGCTTTCGACAGTGTCAATCCTGCAATGTGGTCGTTAAGGCCGCGCGTTTTCTTACAACTTGTTTGCAGGAGCTGGTGCAAAGTGCCCAGGCTCAAGTCTGACTCGGTGCTCAGTGCCAAGTTCTAGAGGAAGGAGAAGAAAACCCAGAGCCTGTGGCAGGCACACTGAAATGGAAATGCAGCAGTGATGCATGAGCTTCCACAACTGCCAGAAATGGGTGCCAGGACGTTCTCGGTGGCTCAGGCTTTTCTTGGCTCGGGCTCCATCCCCTGCAATACCAGCAACATGCGTTTAGCTCAGACCAGTGTTGGCATCACCCTTCCAGGAAGAAATTAGAATTTTTGAGGACCTCCTGTGAATTTTCTCACAGTAAAAGCCTCCAAATGTGAAAGAAACAAATTGGTTTTTCTGAGGAATCTCTGAATAAATAATGGAGGGTTGGCATGTGGAGTTAGAGGTTTGCCATCTGGTAGTACGGCCCCCGGCAAATTGTAGCACATTGTCATTCTGGCAAGTAAATGCTTATTTGCTGAAATGGACTGTTATTTCATTGCTTTAGCATGGAGGAGAAGTGTGGAAAATGATGAGCAATTTACTGGGGAGTTTTTGTTGCGAAGGAGCTCTTGTAGGGAGAAGAGGCCTAATGGAAGCAACGAGTTCTTTAAATCAAAATTAATGGGCCACCATAAAAAAAAAGTGTTTAAATTTTCTGCTGGTTTAGTTTATCTTGCTAAAGTTCATTTTTTTTTTCCCATTCAGGTTATGCATTCCTGAAAGAGGTGGTTTTTTATTCCATGGGGGTCAGCACAGGACACCCTGTCGGTGTGACACAACATACTGTTGACGTGCTCTCTGAGGATGCTTCTTGAAGGGTTCTTTCTCCAGGAGATAAAACTAAGTCACCACAGCTAAAATGATTGCGTATGGATTTAATCGTCTTGAGTTAAAAAGTGACTTCTGGGTCCTGGCTGACAGTTCTAGCTGAGAGCAGCTGGGGAGATGATGTGGCATCTGTCTCTGCAACGGGGCTGACAACGTCGGGGAAGGATTTTGAATCAGGGTCATGGAAGAGGAGGGAAAACTACAGACAGATGAGAGTCTGGGTAATAAAAAAGGTGAGGAGTGAAAAGAAGATGAGTAATGACTGACTCATTTCTTAGGGAGCATAAATGACGTAAGACATAGGGGAAGCAACAGCTTGATATTTGAAAGGGTTGGTGAGAGGAACCCTGGGACAAGCAAATTGCACATGAGCTAAATCAGTAAGTTGGTCTCCCCTAACAAAGTGTTGGAAAATGTTTCTGCTAGTTTAGTTGTTTGACAGTTTTGACAAGTCTGCAGTACATTAAATGTGTAGATGTACCTGGTGAGATCAAGTCTGGAGAACTCCTACTGCAAGTTTGCAGGAAAAATAATTGAATAATTGAATAAATAAATGTGGTAGAAAAGAACTGGAGGTGCTACTAATAATAGGGAACAGGCTGAGGAGAGGGGCTTGGCTTTTTTTAAGCAGGATTTTGCTCCACAAAGCAAAAATTACTGATTTATAAACTGGATTTTGCGTTTTAGTTTCTTAAGTATTTTTTTTCTCCCACGAAAAAAGATAAAGCAAAGAGACACTGAAGAGCTCTCTGTTAACTGGAGTCTTGGTGGTTTGGGTTTTTTCCTGTCTTTCCTGACTGCTCACAAAAGATGCTGAGTTGCTGGTATCCTTTTCAATGAAGTTTTCCTCGGCATTTTTGTTTGGATGTCAAACATGCAATTTACAAGAAAGAAATGTAATAACAAAATATTATGTTTTGCTTTTGTAGTAGGTAGTTAGAAATAGTCTTATTAGATGCTTTTCTCATGAACCGCCCTGTATTTGTGACACTTTTTGCTATTAATACAAAAAATTCTTCAAAGTCTAAACAGGTTGACATCACCTTTCTTGTTAAAAGATGTTTTCCCTTTGGAAAATATGGTTACTGTACTGAGGACAAGATATGAATTAATAGTAAATGTTCTTTTGTTCTCTTTTGTCCAGATTTACTCAATTATTTTCTTCTTGCATTGTTTTTCCAAGAGAGAGCTGGATGCTGTTGTGGTTCCATGACTGTGAAGACAGGAGAGGAGAAGCGGCTTTGTGAGCAGCACTGGTTGAACTGCATTACGTTCCTAAGGGTCCATGAAGAATGCTGTGTGCTCCTTAGAAAGAGACTTTCCTTTCAAAAGAAGCTTCACCCTTTCATCCATGTCACGGTCCAATCTGGACAGTCCAGGGATCACTGGGGTAAGATCCTGTGTCTACCTGTAAAACTTATGGGTTCAGTACCCACTGGGATAAATGAAGGCAAAACTATGATGGGTTTTATGATGGGTCTTCAGAGTGATTCTTGTAAGAAAGTTTTGGAACTGAGTTTGAGGGAGATGCTCCTTCCATGGTTCTCTCTGGGAAATCTTGGGTACTGGCAAGGTTGCAGCATGAGGTCTGTGGGAAACAAGTGCTGCTCTGGGCTGCTTGGAAGAGTGAAATAAAGCTGAAGGATGCTGCCTCTGCTCAGTCTCAACATTCAAACAAATGATTTGAGTAGCATGAAATCAGTCTCTGACAAACCTCCATTTTACAGTCTTAAAGAAAGATGAAGATTGAGGATGTCCCCCTCTGTGGAGCGGTAGGTGTCATTTTCAGTGTCCAGCAAGATGTGTTAGGCAGTGACAACAGGGTCTAAATTCCATATTTCTAGCATCCAAACACATTTCCTTTAATTTGTGACTATTTTTGTTGTAGACTCTGTTTGAGGTTCAGCTCTTCTGTGGCTGTCATTGAAAGTTTAGATGGCTTCTTTGCCCTGGTTAAAGTGGAAGCGATGTTGAATGTCAGCTGCTATCTATCCCAAAAGGGAAAATAGAGAGTCTTTCTAGCAAATCCAATTTTTCTTGAATGTGTCATTTCAGAGAATCTCCTCAGTGAGCCAGAGTTTCATAACACACTATTGATTTATTGTTCAAATGCCACAAATCCTCCACGAGGAGGTGAAATGATAAAGTTTATGGAGAATTTATGGCTTAGAATGAGGGACAAGATAGATATATCTCTAAAAGCATTGACAGTTAAGTTATAGATTTTTTTTTCCCCTAATTGAATGTGGAAATGTGGTATTTCATCAGGTATACGGGGATGTATGTCCTGTTTTTTCCTAGTTAAAAATCTGAGAATGTACTAAATGGTGACACATAATGTTCTTGCTGTAATGTACTATATGCACAGAGATGCTTCTGGTCATTGCACAGTGCTTCAGTTGCTCAACAGCAACAGAAACAGTCCCAAGTTTGAGCTGAAAAATTATTTATTTAGTAAGAATGATATTGAGTTGTCAGTCACACTTAGCCGTTTGAACTCTGACATTGTTAGTTAAGCTCTTGGACATTATAAATATGCAAGGACAGATGTGCTCTTGGCAGTCATTCTCTTGCAGATGTTGTGTTCATGAGCTGATGTAAAAGGACCAGGTTGTTAGATGGCAATTTTCACAGCAGGATGGTCAGAAGGTAATACCTGCCAGCTTCATTTTATGGCTACTGACACAAGATATAGTTAAAAAAATAAAATATATATATGTACATACACAGCTCTCTCCAGTAATTAGGATACAGACCACAAAATTCAGGTCAGTCAAAGCCCTGCAAAAGGCTAAAATTGAAAAAAAGTAATTATTTGGGCTCAGTGCTATCACGCACACCTTTAAACTGCCTGCAGGTTGGGTGCCTTTCTTACTGCCTTGGGGAGCTCCTAGGGTGTCCTTGGCTACCAGAAGGCACGTTCTGCTGTTACCAGCAGGGAAATCCGCTCTTGAACTGATGTCTACAGAGGCAGAGTCCTTTGTCCCTTGAAGCAATGAGGACACTGGAGCCCTCCTAGTTTGCCCTGGTTGCTCAGGTTTAACAGCTATTTACCTGAAGTGATCAGCAGGGTGCTGTGTCTGTTCAGAACTGGTTTCATGGTTCATTGAAAAGCAGCAAGAATTGGGAGAGGAGCTGGCATTCAAGGTCTTGGTTGAAGTTAAAGGGCTGTTGTGCAGGGTTAAAGTCTGAATGCCGTCAGAGACTGTGTATGACAGCAGAAAGTTGTATCTTTAAGTGCATACTAATTGGTGGCTTTTTTGTTTTTTTTTTCCTTAGGCTTATCAGAGAACTTGTACCTCATCTCCCTCTGACTTAATTTTTTACATTTACATGTTACTGTATTGCTATGGTATGATAAAATCTAATTTAGCTTTTCTGTTGTGTTTGAAGGACCCTTTGGAGGCTTTCCCAGAGACCTTCTACTGCCATGGGAAATGGCAGGATCCTTGGCATCACGTGTCTCCACGATTAACCTGCAAGACACAATTAATGCTCAAACCCCGTGCTCTGTGATAACTTTGTCTGGTTTCTTGCCCCTAAGTAGCAACATATTACCCAACCTTGATGTGAAATCTTTAGTGTTAGATTTCAGGTAATATATTCAGAAATATAGAATATTTCCTGGGAATATGAAGGTCTTTACAAGTGAGGAAACAACTGATTGGCAGGTGAGTGGACAAAGCTGCTTTTTGCAATGAATTCCACAGGATAATGCTCAGACTATGCTGGGAGGTTTTTTTTTCCTAAACCCTTGTTATTAGGAGTCAAAATTCAAATAATGTAGTGCCTTTTGTTTCATCTGAATAACCTGATGATTTTAGGTGGGGGATCCAGAACAAATAATTCTCGAGTGACGTGCTGCTCACTCATCTTTAGAGAAATTGCTAATAAATTCCAGTTGGTGAAAATAAAAGGAAGGCATGTAAGTATTAACACTGATACCAAAATAGATAGATTAACGCTTTTTAATGAAACACATTCAGAAAATTCACAGAGCGTTTTATGATGCAGAGATCAAAAATAACATGAAAAAGAAGGGAATTAGTGTTGCAGTATATTGGTTTTTTCCCCAGTGACAATAATGGGAAGTTCGGATTCAGCTTAAATGATGAGCACGGAGAAGAACAAGTTGAAATGTGATTAGTGGAGTGTCAGATGAAAAAGTACAGCACAAGAAGTAATTATTCCTGTCTGAAGAAACTTTCTTCTACTGGCAATGGCAATTGGAAATCAAACACCTTTAGGCTCAGTAACTCGGTACAGATCAGTTGAAATGATAATCTCTTCTTCGTAGAATTGCTGGCTGTAGATAGTGAAAAGTTAAAATGCCTCCACTGTGGATGCCCGTTTCTGGGTGTGTTGGTGTCTTCAGCTGAGCGAGCGCAGTGAGTTCTATAAACAGGAGAAATGGTTGGTCGTGCTTCAAAAAGTTTTCAGGCTCGGTGACAGCGATGTAGTCGGAATGCTGAGTTAAATGGAAACTTGTCTCTTTCCTGTTCAAAGCAAGCAGAAAATAGATTTGTCTGACTTCATAATTAAAATTTTAAAAAAGCAAGTCAATGACCTGTTTCTGGCACTGAAAAGAGCTGTGTAGCTGATACTGAATATTCAGTATGCGAATCTACGTGATATAAAAGAGTCAAACTTCCTCAAGGGGGAGAAGAATACTCGTTTGATTTTTTTTAAAAAAGGACTGTTAAAGATTAATATGCCTCCTGCCTTCTTACTATAACGTTTTATTAAAAATACACTGGATTAGGAAACACTTCTTAGCAATTTGACCATCTAGAAAGGGTTGTATGTCAGGATTTTTGGCTAAGAATTTTCTAGGTTTACATCACTGAAAATTTGAAAGTGTTACTAATAAAACATGTTGAATATTCAGCCACAGGCTGAATATGGAGATAATTCAGACTGTTGCAAATTCCCAGTACAAGATGTCTAGACAAGTGAGCTCCTCTAGCAGGAGATGGGCAGTTAAGCAGTTACACAATTCAAGATATTGTCTTGTGCAAAAGGAATGGACTTGAAAAAGAGCTATGGCAGTGCTAGTAGTGCTGAATTCTAATAGTGCCTTAATGCGTCCATGTCTTGGGAAGCCTCAGATTTCCTGGCTCGACCTACAGTGCGGAGGGGGGGTCTCTATAGATCTGTGAGTGAAAATCTGCGTTGGTGAAAGGGAACCCCCCTTTCAGGAGGGACTGAGTGTTGCTCCTGTGCTCACCCACCTCCTTGCTGTAGATGCTGGAGAGCTCTGTTAGGACCAAGAATGGGTTAAGCATCACAGGATGGAGCATCCAGAACTCTTCTGTGCAGCTGGATCTCCTGCAATACTTCAGTTTATTCCTGGCTCAGGAATGGAGACAGATACGGAGGTTTGTGTGGCCCCTGACTCTTCTTTTCTTTTCCTTTCTGTTATATCTGCTTCTGTGTTAAACCACCTTTGCCTCTGGACGTGGTATGAGGGATGTTTAAAGAGTTTAGTTTCTTCCCAAAATGGTAAATGAGAAAAAGAAAACTAATTGGAATAATAGCTGCAAGAGGAGGGATAATTGATTAATTCTGGATGCCAGCTATTCCTCATTTTGTCATAAGGAAGGAAGCTCAGCTTACACTCTGTTCATAAATGATTTAATTTCTCTATTTAAACAAGAACCTACTAATGTCTTCAACCAACTACAGTGAAAGAAAAGTAACTTCATTCTCCAGGCTAAATGAGAGTGGGTTATAAATCATAGAATTGTAGAATAGTTTGGGTTGGAAGGGACCTTAAAGATCATCTAGTTCCAACACCTCCCACGGGATCAGGGGCTCCAAGGCCAATCCAACCTGGCCTTGAACCCCTCCAGGGATGGGGCAGCCACCACTGCTCTGGGTAACCTGGGCCAGGGCCTCACCACTCTCAGAGTGAAGAAATTCCTCCTTATGTCTAGTCTAAACCTGCCCCTCTCCAGTTTATACCCAGTGCCCCTTGTCCTATCTCTACAAGCCTTTCTAAACAGCCCTTCCCCAAATCAGCTTGTCCTAGTGTCCTGCTTTGCATAAAAAAGAATATAAACACATCATATTATTGTAAGGAAAAAAATGTGTTAAACCTTGTAGAAAATTCCAGATTTAAACACTGCCCTTTGTGTCAGTGAATGATAAGTTAGATTCTCAGAAATGCTTGGAGTTTGTCTGGGAAAGCACAGCATGTGGGATCTGCTGCTTATCCTGAGTCACTGGAATATTGCTACTGACCTTAAGCCAGTCAGTCAAGCTCTGACACTCAAATGCTGGGAATGGCAGCAGCTTTAGTATGATTCACTGTAAGGTTTTGCACGCGAGAAAGGAGATTTTGGAAAGCTTGACTAATGTGAAATTAACCACAGCAATATCTGGAGGTCCTCCAGTCTAATTTCTGTGATGTGTTCCATGTACCGTGGAGCAGAATGAAGTCAGCCACTTGAATGCCCAGCTGAGCCAGCTGGAGGAGATGGGGAAGACTGGAGGTAGAAGGATTTGGATGATGCAGCAGTACAAAAGCCCAGAAAAGGGGCTGTGCTCAGTCACTCTTCACATGGCTGGAGCTAGAGGGTCTTTTTGGCTTGCTGGGGGATGGCAGCGCTTAGAGGGGAGAAAAGGATTTCAAGAAGCCACCTTGGTGGCCTCAGCACCAAATGGAAAGGGGATGATGTTTCCCTCTNTGTGGATTGATTTTAGTCAGGTATTCCAATTCTGCTCAGTTTTGGTGATATCTTAGATCTTTTTTTGAATAGTGCAGATAATCCACAAGTTTTGTGGTCTGAAAGTGACCCAGCGGGGCTGGATGCTCTGGGATGGGGCTGTCCCAGACCCCCCTGTAGTCCCTGCAACATGGGGACAGAAAAGGCTGAAAGGATGTGCAGAGGGCTTGTGGAAAGAGGGGAATTCACAGATGAAATTAAGCTGTTATAAATAATACATTGTGCTTTTTCAGCATTTTTGTTGTCCTCTGTGGGAAATGGAGCCACCAATGAATTACTTTTGTTTTTTTTATCATTGCTTTTCTCCNGGGGCTGCCCCTGACCCCCATGTAGTCCCTGCAGCATGGGGACAGAAAAGGCTGAAAGGATGTGCAGAGGGCTTGTGGAAAGAGGGGAATTCACAGATGAAATTAAGCTGTTATAAATAATACATTGTGCTTTTTCAGCATTTTTGTTGTCCTTTGTGGGAAATGGAGCCACCAGTGAATTACTTTTTGTTTTTTATCATTGCTTTTCTCGGATGTTTCAGACCATGAATTCAAAGCCAGCTCTTTATAAGGAGAAATGGAATATACAACAGGAATAGCAAAGTTGGAAAGTGCATCAAAATCCATGTAATTTAAACCTCCGTTCATAGCACAAAAGGGCACAGTGCACCATAAAGAAATTGCTTAATATGTCATAGGAAAAAATACGTATTGTAGGAGCTTTATTTAAAGAGACCAGCTCAGTACTGTGCAAGAATATGTTTCATAGGCTGTCAATAAGATGTTCCCTTGAAGACTTGCTTAGGGTTCAAAGAAAGCAATATTTTCAGTAAGACAATTATCCCACTGTAAAAAGGCGGTTTCATTTTGTGTCTCTGAGGGGCTGACACTATCTTGCTTTTTGTATTTGTCTTGCATTTGGACAGATCATATAATTTTTTATTAGAATTTATGGGAGAAAAAAATGATGGAAACGAAATCCCTTGTGAAATTGCTTGAAATTGCCTTTCACTTGCCTGAATAAATTTGTTATTGATTTTTGTCCTTTTATAAGAATGAAAGGTTAATGAAAACAATCACATTGCTTTCATCCCAAGGTACAGATTCTGTAACACATACAGGCTCTATCTTTTTTTATTTTTACATAACAAAAACATTAGCGTTTAGGTATTACCCTTATGAAAGATTAGTTGTTGTGATGGGAAATGAGTTATGCTACAGTATCTTCAAGAGCTGTCATACAGCCCTTTTATATTTCACTCCTCGGGTATTTGAGATGGTACCATCGTAACTGGGATCTGTACTGCCCAGATCTGCAGGCAATGTTTTATTTCTTATGACTTTCCCTCAAATAAGGCAGATATCATGGTTTTTTTGTACAGGCAGCTACGGAGCACAGGGTGCCTGGTCACTGGTGGAACGTGTGCTGTGCTCGAGAGGGTTGTGATGTCTCTAGGAACACTTGAAGGTTTGAGTTCAAAGGTAGACGCTCCACCCTGGCAAATAACGATGGTGACAGTAGCTCCTAGCAATTGTCTGAGCTTATGACAGGCCAACTAGCGAAGAATTTCAAGTCCCTGCTTGGATGTCATATTCTACTGAGGAGCGTGTGACTGTAGAGCACAAGCTGGTTGTGATGTTCNCTTGTCTGAGTTTATGACAGGCCAACAAGGGAAGAATTTCAAGTCCCTGCTTGGGTGTCAGCAAGAACATATTCTATTGAGGAGCGTGTGACCATAGAACACAAGCTAGTTGTGGTGGTGTTCTAAACAGACCTCCAAGAGGGACAGGGGTGGCCTCTTGCACCCTTTCTCCTCCCTGAACCCTCGCAACATTTGCGGTGTGGCCTGTTACACAGCTGAGGAACAGCACTATTGTCCAGAGAGTGTTTTTCCTGCAGAAATGTGCTCTTCTAACCAATTTCATTTTTTTTTCTGTAGTTTTCATTGCTTTGGGACTCAGTCTTTTTCTGTGGCTACTGAATTAAGGTACCTTTAATAGGGCCAACCCTGCACAGCTGCATCTTGGGGCACCCTGGTCACTCTCAGGGAGCGCATCCATCCCGTGTTGGTGCAGGACGTACTTATTTAAATGGGGATTTCTTGTCAGAGAAGTTGCTCAGTGGCAACGTAGCTTGTGTTGGGTGAAAGTGACGTTTACCACAGCGTCCTTTTTGTGTTCCACCCTCCTTGCCCCTGGTCTTCTTCATGGTTTAGTGTTTGATAGGAATGAATCATAGAATCATAGAATCAGCAGGTTTGGAAGAGACCCACCAGATCATCGAGTCCAACCAATGGTTGGACTCGATGATCTGGTGGGTTTCTTCCAACCTGCTGATTCTATGATTCTTCTGCTCTACAATCCTCTATGCTTCGGAAGTAGTTTGCTAAGAATATAGCTGGTTTTGAAACTAAAAAGCTTAAGAAAAATGAGAATATACTTGCTCAGAGACTCCCTAGGACTGGGTAATTCCCTAGTAGCGGTTCATCTTCTACATGCAGTTGTGGTTGTTTGCAATATGCGTCAATACTTGACTGTTAGAGCTCGGGGCCAGTATTTTTGGTGAGTATCNCTCAGGGAGCGCATCCATCCCGTGCTGGTGCAGGATGTACTTTGATATTTAAAATAGGGATTTCTTGTCAGAGAAGTTGCTCAGTGGCAACGTAGCTTGTGTTGGGTGAAAGTGACGTTTACCACAGCGTCCTTTTTGTGTTCCACCCTCCTTGCCCCTGGTNCATGCAGTTGTGGTTGTTTGCAATATGCGTCAATACTTGACTGTTAGAGCTCGGGGCCAGTATTTTTGGTGAGTATCGCTGATTTAGTGCCATCGTCTTGCAGCAGCGTAACGTGAATGTTCTTCCCTGCTCTTGAACCTTGATGAGGAAGACCCATAACACTGACATAGGCAATAGGTCCCCTGTTGTCTTGTCAGGTTTTATTAAGCGTGAGATGTAGCTGTTCTGTTCTGTGGCTGTTCCCAGCAATTACCGAGATAACAATCTGTGCAACAAATAGCTACAGGGAGAACAACATATGGATTAAAGGTAGCTAGTTTGTATGTCAGAATGGATAGGCCTTAAACCTTGGCTCAGCTGCTCTGGCTTTGGCTTGGTTGAATTTCAGTGAAGCCACTTTTAATTAAAATTATGTCACTCTCATAAAATTCGATTTCTTTTTCTGGGCCCAGGCATGCTAATGACTACATAGTCAAGCAAACGGATATCAATGGAAATACTGCAAAATATAAAACCCGGGGGTTTGTGAGAGTATCAGTAGTATAGTAAGAGCTTATGCATTCAGTGAAAAAGAAATAAATCAATCTTATTACCACTGCAATCCAGTAGGATTTTAGGAATGAATGGGAAGTACCAACAGGTATTTATATGTTAATTTAACATATGATAAAATGCATGTCTTTTAAAAAGAAATCATTGAATGGGCTGAACTCTCTATCTAATTCAGATAAATTTTCCATACCCTCATGGTCTTAGTGAATTTGTTGTTCTCTTCTTGTCAAGGATACCTTATAAATTCAAGTGATATAAAGGAGAGCTTGGTAGAAATGTGCTGAAGTATGAAAAGCCTATTCCTGAGCCTGTTAAAATAGAACTCTTTTTGGTGATCTCAACAGGGTCATTGTTTTTAAATAGTTCCCCCAGTGCTGTTTTTTCCTTTGCAGTCAGTGTTTTATAGCAGTTGTTTTAAAAGAACAAACTCGAGTCAGAATGCTGATGCAGAACTACCTGTAGCCCGATGCGGTGCCTGGGCAGGCTACTCAATTAACCCCATGGCTGTAATTTAAACCGAGGCACACAGGAGGTGTTCTTCATGCATAACTTCTCACTTGATGCAAAGCTGAGGTACCTGTTCATTACCAGAAAGGGAAAGCGAAAGTTTGTTTTATTAACACTGTTAATTAGTTATTTAATATTTGTGAGACAGTCGTGTGAATTCTTCCCCACGCCATCAGTAATAATGTGAAGCCAGAAGGGGAGCCTCACACTTAAACAGAGGGCAGTGAGTCGCTGCTCCTAAATGATGAATAACTGGGAGAAAACTAATCCAGAGGATCATTAGTGTGCTTGATGGGGCTGCGTGGATCTTGGTGATCACGGGGTGCAGCTGGGAGTCTACAACATGGGTACAAACTCTCTTCCTTTGATGCCTCTGGAGCTACTGATCCCACTGGTGGATGGGGTCCTACTCTTGTATGATGAGAATAAAAAGTAAACTCACTTGCAGGAGGGAAAATGAATGACTGAAGAAAGGAATAGAAGGAAAGTTGTATTTTTTCCCAGATGTCCCAAAGAAGTAAATTACCAAACACTAAGCTGTCTTGAGAGTTTGGTCTGTAAATTTCAAATGGAAAGTCTGAGCTGCATATTGGGAGCAGAAAACAAGAATTCTGCTGCTGATGATAACAAAACCCAGGTGGTGGGTTCTCACCCAGGAACCCTTAGCAAATTCATCCTAATCTGATTTAAGCTACTCCAAGAGCTGTTATATCAGAGTAGGAGTGAAGTTCCCTGCCTGAAGAAACTGAGGTATCTCTAGCACGGTTCAGCTGGGAACTGCAGGGTATCCTCATGGTTTTCCGAGGAGATCAGGGTCCAAGGGAGAAGTGAAGAAATATTTGGCTTCTGTTTTATTTTGCACTGTCATTTCTTGATTCTGCAGTGTTGCAGCCTAACAACTCATCCGATGCACATAATCTGTGCTATTTTTACTTTTGGATTGGGGTCTGCAATGTTTGGATAAGAGAAAATGTGTTAACATAGGAGTTATCACTCAAGCTGCGGAAGGTAACCCTGTTTTGTTTCAATACTCTGTCTTCGCTTGCTTGCAGTCTATCTGTAATGTTTTGTGCATATGGCAGAAGACTTGTGGAGAAAAACAAAGACTTGCACACAGGCATTGTTTGATTTTAAGGCCAAAGGGACCTCTGTGATAGTATTTCTAGCATCTCTTAGTCCGGGAAGTCAGCAATGGGTGGTAGCAATGGTTATTGCAGTTGTGAGCTGCGTTCATCATGTGTAGGTGTAGAACCTTATACACATACCAAGAGTCATAGTAGTAACATTCCTACAGGTTTTTCTAATTCGTTTAGCTATATTGAAACACATTTTATCTGAAATACTAAAATACATACTGGATCAATGGAAGTAAGTTTCAAATCCACTTCTCTTTATTTTGTATTGGAATGCGGCTACTAACGGAGCCACCTCAGTGTCATAAATCATTACTTTTTCAGCTGAAACTGGTTTCACTTTTTCTACTTCTGCAGTGATTCAGACTCTTGTTTCAAAGGTTTAAATCTGGTGATACAGATTATCTTGTTATCTGTACCTTCAAAATAGAGGTTTTGCCTTTATCAGATTTTGCCGGGAAACTCTCTCCAGTGTTTCAGAAAGTTGGGATGATTTCTGCGGTGCTTCTTACCCCTGTATTTTTTTGCAACGTGCACATAAAGTTCTGCTTTGTAGTTAACTTTAGCTGGAATGATTTTTTTGGATGGATTGACTCTTGTCTTCCCAGAGGAGCTTTTAGTATGAGAAATTTTGTTTTATCTCGATTTGGATTTATTAATGTATGACCTAAATACTTATTACTTTACATTAACTAATTCTGCCACGGTCACTTATTTTCAGAGTTGTATCCAGCATCACAGACCAGGCGTCACATCCATACCTGCGTGTGATGCATCAGTGTACATCCAGGTTAGGGCTGTATTTACCTTCTAATGCCTTCAAGGAAGAAAAGTTGTACTGTGCCCGTCTGTTTCAATGAGATGCAGACGTATGAGGCAGCATCTCCAGGGTAGGACAAGGAACCTGCTGAAGATCATCAGTTTCCATCCCAAACCAGGCTTAGTTTTGCCCATTGGCCCTCTCCGAGACCTCATTTTCACTGAGTCTGACTGCCCAGGATGGCTGTATCTCTGTTTAACTGATTCCATGCCTGCATTTCAGCTTAGTCCTGTTGGCTTCACGAGGCTTGTGTTCTGGAGCGTGTTGGGAAGAAGGAGAGAGATGGTGGTATCTGTGAGGAGGAATATAATTAGCCTGTGAGTTAAGTGCTTTTCCTACAACATCAAGGCCAAGCAAGGCAGTTTTAAACATTTAATTAGCTTGGAACCAACAGAGAATTTTTTTTTTTTTTTACATTTACTTAAAAAACCCTGTTACAATCAGTGGGACAAAAGGTAATTATCTTTTTGCAGCTGGTCCAGGCTTGACCTCTTGTAATGTAGAGGGAGAAGGCAAAGCAACTTGTGATCCTTCTGCTAATTTTCAAGGTCCTCTGTCTTTTGGAAACCTACTTAACTTGGGCTGCTCAGAGGCATTAAAATGCTGTTTGAGAATCGTGATTTGTGTATCACGTCACTTTTTGTGTATCACATTTTTGCACCTGTAGTAGAAAACCTGCCATTCCACCAAAGTACAATATGGAGCTTTTCCATATTCATAATGTTCTATGAGGTTGGAAAACAAATGCCTCCTCAGTAGACTTCAGTTACTGATCATGTAGAGTGACTGATCTTGAATTGGTTTTAAATTACAATATTCTCTATTTCACCCCCTGCAGAGAACTGCTGAAGCTTCAAGTAAGAAAACAGAAGTGTCATGTTTTGTAAGAGACCATAAAAGCACAACTTCTGTAATTAGCTTAAAGAGACTCTGGGCCCAATTAATGTAGACCAGGATGAAGATTTTATAGAAGATCAGTGCTAATTAAAAAAGGTCTCTGGTACTTCATGATCTCTAACATGTTACTTTTGGTTATGGTAAAGAAAAGTCTAGTTTTTCAATTAACATTTTAAAAATGTTTTTCTTTATGAACCTCTATTCTAATGAGGCTTTAAATCCTTCATAATTAAATCTCTACTGCAGTTAAGGATATTGTCACCATTTCTGTTTAAACCTACCTTTCTGAAGGATGAACAGCAGTGAAAAATTGTTTCAGTTGCTGCGTAATGCACAAATAACTTTGGGGATGAGCCACACCTTTTTTTTAGCTAATTTTAAAGGCTATTCTGATATACAAAAGGAATTTGGTATAATATTTTTCCAGTATCTTTATATAATGAGAAAACAATCTGTGTTTTGGTGTGCAGTTGTTTAACTGCTTTTTAATGTGTGATATCCATCAGAAATGGGATTCAGCAGGCCAAGTCTCCTCAATTAGCAATTCATTTAGATCTAATCACTTCAATGAAGGAATCCATTTGGAGAAGGGGAAAAGCCGAACAAACCTTAAACTTCTAAATCTTTCTCAACTAGAGTCTGTCTATTCCTTGCATTCTACCATTTGTTGTATTTAACACGGAACATAAAGGAATGATTTATTTTTGTTGTGCAAGGGAATAAAGTTCTGAAATGGGGAGATTTTGTCTGATAATTGCAGTGGGAACTGGATGATCTTTAAGGTCCCTTCGCACTCAAACTATTTTGTGATTCTATGATATTCCTAGGGCTGCTAGAAGAGCAGGTTGATGTGGTTGTGAGATTGTGTTCAACTGTAAACTGAAGTGATTGGGGTGACCCCTGATGACTGGAAGAAGGTGAATACCAGGTCTGTCTTTAATGAAGGCAACTGAGGTCCCTTTGAGGTGTGATAGCAGCCTGTGACTACGTATTTTAAGGGGAGGTTAAAGCATAATGGAGCCAATAGCTCCTCCCAGTCCCCCTGCCCCCTTAGCTAAGCTAAAAACTTTCACTTGGGAATGATCTATGTCTGTGAATGTTGGGGGGGTTTTTTTGGTGGTGGTTTTTTTGTTTTTAAAGCATGAAGAGGTGGTTTACAAGCCCTTAAAAAACATAGTAACCAGATTCCTGTATTCGAGCACAGAGAGTAGTGCTAACACCTTGACTGGCATAGGTAGTTTCTCAAGTGCTAGTTTTTTCCCGACTATTTAAAGATTCCCAGTTTAGCTTTGAACCATCCATTTTTAAAGACTCCTGAGAAGAAAAATCTGATCAGGGCCTTCTTCTAAATTTTGGTGCTGTGCTGTGAAAGTCTTTGATCAAGTCTAATTTGTTAGTCTTCAGAATTCCTCCAGCTCCTTCCAGCAATTTTCTTCCTTGCACAGGAAGAGCTAATCAATCCTAAAGGCTGTTTTCAGAATATCTCCTTTAAAAAAATAACCATTCCCCCATGCACTTTATCTCCAGTTCAAGCTACATTTTTCAGCTAAGTGAATTGGGATTCCTCTGGCAGACTGAGGGATTTTTTCTCTTTTTATGTTTGTGCAGAGATTTATGTAGTTAACTCATGGTACGCCTGGGAGTTTCATCCCTGAATGACTTTGTAGCGGATTAAGACCAGATCCTTTCCCGCTGTTCCACTAAATGTAGATTATTCCAATTGTCTCTTGGGAATGGAAGGTTGTTAAAGGTGGATGGTTAGCAGAAGTGGTAGTGACAGCCTTGCTGCCTCGTAAATGGGGACTTTTATCAAAGCCATGTCCAGGTTCTGACAGTGTTTTAAGATGACAAACGCGGGTGTAGCAGCCGTAGCCGAACCTCCCTTGAGGCAGCCTTCTGGTCTGTTTGCAGAGGTATCTGAGAAAGAAACATATCATTAGAAAGCTCAAAACCACACCGACTCTGGCAGGCTGAGGCTTTTTCTTTTTTCTATCTGATCTTTCAATACTGAGCCACAAACTGGCAGCTCGCAGCCTCTGATAACACTGGACTGTAGCCCTGCAGCTCTCTCGGACTGGATCCATCCACACCGTGGAACCCACGTTCTCTTTTCATCTGCCAGCTTGAGCTGCTTCCAGTCCCATTTCCCTGCCTGGAGGGGAGGGTGCGCAGAGTCCTTCCTTGGTTCTGCTCCCCCGGTCCCTGGCCTTCCTCCTCCTCTTGGGTGACTCTTCTGTAGAGATGGCTGAGCTGGCAATGATGAGTGAGCACTGGGCTTCCCTGCAGCTGGCAGTTTTGCTCTGTTTCATAGAATCAGAGAATC
>WAAB01016446.1:50115-78215 GCA_013389865.1 Piaya cayana | reverse complement strand
TACTTCATTAGCAGGTTAGCAGCCTCTGTTTAGTTAGCCTCCAAGGTCATGGTGACAAACCATGCTGGGTTCTTCCAGTACTTTCTACTCGAGGAGAATACAGTGTTTGAACTACTGTGCAATTAACATGAAACTCAGCCTGGGCTTGTTGTCTGCTCATTATCCCTTTTCTAGTTCCATTTGTCCACATTCTTTCTCCTGGGAGCTGGACTGTGTATGCTGGAGATCTACCAGTGAGGATACTAAATGAATCAGGGTTGCACTGGAAATGAGGCCATGTTCCTTTCCCAGACTGCTGACTATCTGTTGTGAAATCCTGCAGAGATCAGTCAGATATTCTTGGTATAGAAACTGTTGTCATCTTGGGCATTCCCTAAAGGGATGATGGTCACTTATCTTTTTAGGTATCTCTTCTCATTCAAAGCACTTGTAAAGTAACCTGACAAGGGCTGGGATTCATGTTTGGAGAGAAGAAGTGGGTGAGGAATAAAAAGTAGGTTGCTTTGTTTTCAATAAAATTTGAACTAGAGAAAGCTGAGGAAATGCATTGTCTTTACTCTCATGGAGATCGTGTGCAGGATAGAAGAAGTGGAGATTTCATTAGAGTTGATGTGCAGATCCAATCTAATATGGTTTAGATAAATGTAGCACTAATGGAATGACTTTATGAAGCGAAAAAACCCTGCAGATCATTCCCTCTTTTTAGCACCTCCTGGTCATGATGATAAAAGACATTAGAATTAGAAAACAAAGGCTGATACTATTTTTAACTCCTATTCTTCCCAAAGAAGGCTATCAATGATCAGCTATAGTGAGAATTTCTAAATCTAGAAGTCAATACACCTCTTATTTCTGTTTATGGTTATACCAATGCAGGCCTGCAGTTACTGTATTCAAGTCTCAGTGCATCAACGGGGTCTATCTATTAGGTATTAAAGAAAAACAATTGGTAGACAATAAGAGTTAACTAAAACTGAACACACAGCCTTTTGCATCAAGTTCATAAAATATTGGTATCTAAAGCAAAGCAAAATACTTTATGATTGCAACCTCTGTTCCAGTTTCATGTGTTCTATTACTTTGATACAGTTCATGCTGAATAATAGGATATAGATGTATTTTCAAACCACTAAAGCAACCCCAAGGTCCTGTCTGGCAGATCTGATGGCAGAGGACTTGTTGAATTAGTCCCGCTGATGGCTGTCAGTCACCGTGGTTATATATGATCATTCTTCTCAATGAAAGAAAAAAAAATATGATACAGACTAAAATCTCTCATATGCCTTCAAGTACGTTGACATTGGCTACAGAAGTACTCTTTATTCTCCATGCTTCTAAGTGATAGTTTGAATTCTAATAGTGGAATCCAGTCTTAACTCTGATGTTTCAAAAGCTTGAAGAGAAACTATGCAATCAGGAAAAAAAAACTAATTTAAAAAAATGACATCTGAAAAATTTGCAGAAGTCAGAAAAAAGGGGAAGAGAGGTACATATTAAGAGCTTGCTTTTTACTACAGAAGAAGTTCCCCTTTAAAGTAAAAATAAATAAACTAAAAGACTTTGTTTTTAAAATTCATTTTTTAATGATAGTGAAGCAAAATTTGTGCAACTACATAGAAAAATAGAAAAATTCCAATTTAGAATTCCATCATGAAACGACACCATTCTAATTTCTCCAGGCCACGGTTTGTTAATATTCCACAAAGTCCCAGGATGCAACTATAAGACAGCATTCAAATCTATGAACATGAGGCAATCATGCTCAGCAGAGTATAACAATAATTATAATAGAGATTAAATAAAAATAATTAGAAAAAGTTCATCTAGTTTTGATGTATTAATTATTCTGACCCTGTTCTATTCAGAGTCTAATTATCTGGTTCAGTGAAAATGCCAAGATTTCTACGACTCATAAAAATTACATTCCAGTAATTATGTCAGCAAACTAAACAGTATTCATTTACCATGCCTTTTTATGCACACATTTGAATATGCTTTTTTAACTGTTTTTGCTCTTTGTTCCTATTCATGGGAAATAATACCTGTAGAGAAATTTGAAAGTCAGTAGCACTCTAAACGTAATGTGCAATTCTTGCTGATATTTTTCTTTTGTGAGCCTTCTGTAAGTCTCACATAACCTTTGTTTAAAAAACATGAATTAAAGTTCACTCTTCAGTTGTTTCAAAGAAGCATTTTGAAGTCTGTGCTGCAAAGAGAAAAGTTTAAAGCGGTAACACAAAGCCGAATTCCCTTTCAAATAAGTTGGCCATAATAGGGACTACAAACCAGCTCGTCCTCACAATGACCACAGTGCAGTGGGATTTTAGAGGGGTGGATTCTCATCGTAGTGTGTCCCCTTTTTACCTCATGCAAAGATAAATAAAAAGTACATCTACATGATGCCAGATGATAAAAATCACTGATGCTTGACAGGACGTGAAAAAATTGCATCAAATGAGGATCTGGCCTTTATCTTGAGACTGAAGACGAGGCTAAGGACAGAATCAGACATCATCACACCATCGGGCTGTCAAGATCTACTTGGTGTTATCTAATTTTGAACTCTCAGTTCTATCTAGCATCACAGCTTCATCTTAGTACTTCTAAACTCTTGACCTGTATGCAGATAAAAAGATGAGAGCAGCCCTGCAGAGAAGGACTTGAGGGTCTTGATTGATGAGAAACTTGACATGAGCTGGCAAGTGTGTGCTCGCAGCCCAGAAGGCAAACCATATCCTGGGCTGCATCAAAAGAAGTATGGTCAGCAGGTTGAAGGATGCTAATCTGCCCCTCTGTTCCTCTCTTGTGAGACCTCACCTGCAGTCCTGTGTCCAGTTCTGGAATCCTCAACATAAGAAGGAGATGGAACAGTTAGTATGGGCCCAGAGGAGGGCTACAGAGATGATCAGAGGGTTGGAGCATCTCCCATATGAGGACAGGCTGAGAGAGTTGGACTTGTTCAGCCTGGAGAAGAGAAGACTCCTAGGAGACCTTAGAGCAACCTTCCAGTACCTGAAGGGGATACAAGAAAGCTGGGGAGGGGCTGTTCACAAAGGCATGAAGTGATAGGACTGGGGCCAATGGCTACAGATTGGAGAGGGGCATATTTAGACTAGATGTAAGGAGGAATTTCTTCACTCGTGAGGCACTGGCACAGGTTGTCCAGGGAAGTTGTGGCTGCCCCATCCCTGGAGGTGTTCAAGGCCAGGTTGGATGGGGCCTTGGGCAGCCTGATCTAGTGGGACATGTCACTGCCCATAGCAGGGGGGTTGGAAATGGATGTTCTTCAAGGTCCCTTCCAACCCAAACTATTCTATGATTCTGTCAATCTACCAAGAGGCCAGAAAAATTACACCATGGTTAAGAAAAGGGTTCAAATGGGTCACAGAGTTTTACTGTAGAAGGTAGTATGGATACTGTGTGAGAAGGAATAAAATACAGACTAAAGCTTTCAGCAATAAGGAAATCCTTTTATTTTATGAACCTTATTTGTACCCGAGGGAGCTGTATAATGGTCAGCAGGCCAAATTAGGTACCACATAAGAAAAACAAAGTGCTGCAGATAGTCAATTGATTTAAAAAAATGGTTCTTCAGATCATATCCTGTGGCCAAGTTCCTTTAGTTTCCAATCAATATTGGTCCACCTGCACAGAACAAGATTACAAATATATGAATTTTAATTGGTTTGTATTTTTCAATTTTTTTTTATATTCAGGAAAAAAAGATTACAGTAAGCTGATGTTCCTAAACTATCCCCTAGAGTTTGCCCAAAACAATATCCCATTTATTTGGTGGATTAATTTATCCCTCTGCTGCTTTTAGCAGTAGTTGACTGCTAAATTTAAGCAAGACAGGAACCCAAGAGAAGTACAGGTCTCCAGGCATCACTCCACTTTTTTTCTTTTGCACAGTTTCATGACTATAATCCTTAACACTTTTTTAAGTGGAAATTCACATCTATTTCTTCGTTATTGGTTTTGCTGAAACCATTTTTCTTTATCAGAAAGTGTTTCAATTTCAACTGGCTGCTGAAGTTTTGCTTTCGAAGGGCAAAATTTCCTACTCCTGCTTACCTGCTACTCCCTAAACAAGTGTATCTTAGGAAATTTCAGGTTTTGGGAGGGTTTTTTAGGGCTTTCCTCATAGCATAAATCATATTTTAAGTACGCAGTTTTCAGGTTTTCCTTCTAACAATTTCCAGCTGTTACAAGCCAGACTGAGGTCTATTTTCTCAAATAACTGTCACTGATATTTTCTGTAAAACAAACCAATATATTAGGCTTATGATTTTTTTTTCTCCTTGCTTTCTACTTTATTGTAGCTTGAAAAACCTTGTAATATTGGCCAAACCTAATGAACCAGAAAAGAACACAAAATATTACAAGTAAGAGATTTTAAATACACAGCTCCTATTTTATTTCTGCAATTTCACTTGTCAGGTATGTTTAACTTCTCAGAATGTGACAATTTGAAACTTGTTCTATTCATAAACCACCTGGGCTTTCACATCTGTTTTTCTGGGAAGAAGAAGCTCCATTTCATGTTACCCTTTCCACCAAAAAGAAAAAAAAATGCTAACTTTAAAAAATATTTTGAAGAATTTATCCACCAAAATTTGAAGTCTCATTATGGTTATACGATGAGTCTTCAGGTAGGAGCAATAAATAACTGTATTGGGAATATTTAACACACAAAAAATTAAAGGAGAATTGTTATGTCCATGAAGATCAAAGTGGTGCTTAAACAGTAACATAAATTCTTAATAACAGCTATGAAATTAGAATACATGAATGCAACCCTCCACTATAACAGACTTTCTGAATTAAAGTATCACAGCTGATTTTGGAAATAAAGTTGTCAAATGTCTTAACAGGTGAAATATCATTTTCTTGCCATCAGCACGAGCGATGGGTTTGACATTCAACTTCAATCTCCAGTATTACAAGCAGAACTTGCTGCAATTTTCTTGCTGCTCCTAGGTATTCCCTGAAGGCTGTGGTATTATTCTGTATAGAAAATGTGAGAAGACTAAAAATGTAATATATATTTGATGTACTTTGATATTTTTCATACAGTTTTGGAACAAGGAAAAAAAACAGAGAACTTTATAATCTCCTCTTGCAAAAGGCAAAAAGTGAGAAGTGGAGAATAATAATGTTCACATCAATGTTATCTCCTCCATAGTCAAATTTTGCTTACACTAATATCCTAAAAAATCAGTTAACATTTCTTACACTTCAGGAGATTAACTGTGTTTTTAAAAAACAAACCAAATCAACCATCCAAACAAAAAGCATTCATCCCAAAAAAGCATACAAAGCCTTATGTTGTAGAGATATAAAATACGTCTATTGTGAAAAGACTAAAGGACTGATTACTTTATATTCCTCTATATTATTCCAGAAAAAAAAGTTATGTGCCATTGAAATGGAAACTTTCCTCTCCAAAATGGGTCGAAATGGCAAACACGACATACTAAACACCCACACACCTCCCCACCCCCCATCCTTTAGCTAGAAGACTCACATCATCTAGCAGTACCTATGTCAGACCACAGCCTTTTTGATTTAGTGTTGAGATGTCAACTTAAATTATTTCTATGGACATTTCCCTTATGAGAGGAAAATTATCTCCATAAAAAAAAATGTATCAGATGGGTGGGCTGCAGCTATCAATTACCCTTTGAGTACAAGCTTTGGCTAAATCTTGTTTGCTGCTTATTCCCTCATGGGCCAGAGGTTAACCTGTTAAGTTGAGAACTGATCCCAAAGTAGACATTAATGTCTTAATGCATTTAGTGGCTGTGGATCTTTTTGGCGGCAGGCCCCAGGGACTGTATTGTTTCTCATACTTGACTAGGTCACCAATTGCAGAGGGCACCTGGAATGCTTGAATAAATATGTCTCGGTTTACCCTCTTCCCCCAGTTATTATTTCAAAGCTGTGTGTCTTTCTACTGTTTGAGATGTTCATGTGTCATGAAATATTTTCAAGGAACCAAGAAGAATAATACAACTGGTCTTTGAAGAGTCTTGGCCTGCCTTGCATTGTGTTCTTTCAGGAATGGTTATTGTAGCTTTACAGGACTGCAGTTTTTATAAAAGGAAATTATTTGGGTTTCACCTCTCTCTGCATCACACTTCAGTACTGGAAATCAGCTAAAATGCTACAAGTGTTCATCACGAGTCAGACTCTGAGGTCTGACACCAGTTTTACCAGCAAAGACTCAATTAGCATTTTTTTCCTCTGCCACTTGCATTTAGATGTTCTGCTAGGTAAGGATAAATTTGAAGATTAAATCATAGCACAAAATAGGTGAGAACGCATAAGTGTTTTGCATATTTTAAAGGCCTTGTAGGAATTCCAGAGCCACTGACATTTCCTCCCAGAATTGTGAGTTCCCAGAGCTGATAAATATTTTCATTATCAAATCCTCTGTATAGAGGCTTGGGGAACATTTTTGTTGTGTGATGACTGATCTTTATCCCTGTTCAGTTATAGCCTTAGGTTCTGTGAACACTTGGGTTCGTACCTGCTCAGGTGGCTTTACCTCTCTGGGCTGCTGTGTGGAGAACTGGGTGATTGTATTCCACACTCAGTAATATTTCTGCAAACTTGACACTGGTGTTTCCAGCTGAAATTAAGTAGTTTCTGAGGGTATTATGACAAAGAAGGGATAGAGTTTTTCAAACCCTGTGCTGGAGTTTCTAGTGGATTTTTTTTTTTTAAAGAAGAAAAAAGCTCACACAAGGACTTAACCACAAATTTCAAAACCAGGAATAAGTCTACAGGTATTTCATATCAATTACAGAGGCTACTGATGAAAGAAAATCAGAGTAAAAACAATCATACTTGAAGGAAAACAGCCGTTATATGGAATAAATAACTGGGTGACAGTGTTTGCAAAAACCCTGTAAGAAGGAGCTGCTCTTCCAAAGGACCACGTTATCTTTCCGCAAAGTCCCAAGCTTCTAAGTTAAAACGACTCAGCTGCTTATGGGTGATATCAACCTTTAGCTGGATCAGTCCCAAAATGAGCCACCCAAGGATCAGACCACACTGTTTGCAGCCAGGACTGTGCATGCATAGGCAATTACTCCAAGAGAAAGTGTTGAGAGAAAATGTAATGTAAACTCTGCACTCAGCCAATAAATCTTACAGTAACCTAATTTTTCTAAGACTGATGCCTCAAGCAATACCTGTGTGGGCCGGAAAGGAAGGAAGGGAAAAAAAAAGGCTTGAAGTTTCTAAAATCCCCTTATCCTGTTTATCAGAACACCACTGCTTCTCTTAAATTGTGATTTTTAAATCTTAAAATGGGGGTTTTGCTCTCCAAAAAGTCTCCGAAGCCTTTGAGTTACTGCAGGAAACATCCTTATCCAACGGTTGACCAGAAACACTTATCATGTTCAACTGCAACTAATTTCAAGCTGTCAAAATGGAGTGCAACATCTGAGTCAGCAGTTGGTGCTTTTCAAGTGACTTTTGTAAGTCTGACTGATGTCAGCTGAGTTTGAAAAAAAAAAAATCTTTCTTATTGGTCATATTCTCTACTTTCTGGTCAAATATTGCATCTTCAACATTTCAAAAAGGTAGTCAGCTCAGCTGCAATCTGCTTATGATCATTATGCGTGCAGAACGAGGACCTAGGTGCAGTCTTCAGGCTTACAATCCCTTTTCCTGTATCAGGGAGGAAGATATGAGATTAATTCACCTACCTCAGTGAATGAAGAACCCATTGTTTTTCAATCATACTAACCAGTGAGAGTAAAAGAATGGCAAGGTGAAAAAATCACAATAAATCTGAAGGATGAGGTTGTTTCTGTTCTAAAGAGAAGAAATTGAAGAGCTATTCACTTTGTCTGAATGTCCCCACAGACATTTTTTAATCCCTAGACCCACGTCTTCAGTTTTTTATTCTTTAAACAAAATGCGAAATCTGCCGTCACTGACTTAGCAGGCATCTGGTTTCAGTCAGTTAAAAAAAAAGTTCAATATCCATTTTAAGAAAACATTGTCTGAACATTTCTACTAAATGGATTTTAAAAGAACATTTTGGTTTTGCTAGATTTTTTTAGCTTCCCAGAAAGACTTTTTTTAAAAATTTAAATAAAGGTTTGGTGGGATAAAGTGTCAAACAAGAAATAAATACCCCAAATTTATGTTCAGCTATAATTTCCTCCTCGTCGTACCTCTTAGTAGATCACAAAGCATATGATTTTTTTTTAATAGACAATGTACTTAGCACCCATTTCAAACTTTATATTTAGTCTTACTGCAATATAAAGGCAAATTATCGAACTCCTTTCCTGTGCTAAGTCAAAACTTTCCTTTGTTACTGCATTTCTCAGTTACTGCAGCTCAAAAGCACTTACGAGGACAGTTAAACCACAGGTCAAGTGAAGCATTCTAAGTAACTAAGCTATAACCACTTGTGAGTCTGAGTTCAAACTTGCATAAACTAACTACACTAAATTTGTATGTTTAATTAATGGAATTAATTAACTGTGCCTGTACGGACAGTTATTTTGATTTAAAAACAACTAATTTGAGGGTATTTTATGCTGTTTTGCCATTAGTTTAAGCTAGAAAGAACATTATTTTAACTGAATCAGCTATATTGAAGAGGAAATAAGTAGAAAATAAAACAAATCCAAAGTTTTGTTTCAGCTGTAATTTTCATCTGGAAAAGTGGAAATTGTTTTCAGCCTTTGCTGAGGTCGTTCTGACTTTATTGTAAATTAAACAACTATTACTCAAATAGAATGAGTTACTTCTCCTATTCTGTGACTGTGGGAAACTTATTTAGACCATTTTTTTCCTATATTGAGGCTTTCTTGGTAAAAAGGTATATTAATTGTCAGACCTTAAATATGCATTCTTGGAGCATACAATGAGCATTTTCAATCACTTTGCTAGCAACAGCATTGTAAAAGCTCTTAAGGATTTTTCATGAAAATTAACCTGTAAACATAAAAGTAAAGCCAGCTATTTGTGTTAGTTGTGCAAAGGCTGGCTTCACCTTTCTTGACCACATCTTTAGCCTCTACTCAGCCTCAGTCTTTTCTGTCACTTCATAGTGGTGTTATATGATGGGCAACAACATTTTATCCATTTTATCCATTAAAATAAATCTCTTTTTGTTATCATTTGTGTTGACATTTTGACTGCTTATTTTTCAGCAAAATTGGTTGCCTGATCCGGTTTTACACTGGGTCCCATATCAGTGTGAATTCCGTGAAGATTAGAAAAAGCAAGTAGGAGGGACACAGCAGGGAAAAGCTTCTCTCAAGCCTCACAGCCTCCAGTAAGAAGGTATGTTTAACCATCCCCAAGAGTTTTATGCACCAGCAGGGAGGAGAAAGGCAAGGCAGTGCCTGAGCTTCAACTTTGAAAATGTCATGGTGGATTTAGGTACCTAAATCCCTTTAATAACCCGTCCCTAAGTGATTCGACTGAGGTCATAATGACATTTTACAACAAATAGGGGAATGAAGCCCAGATGTGCTATGGCCCATACAGGCATCTTAACTCCTGTTCTAGGTTACCCCTTTTCACCTGAACTCAATGAATATACGCCTGCTCTACCACTGTAACCTTTCCCTAACATCCTTAACACAGACAACACTCACCTCCTCCATCTTTAGCAGTTTAGAGCATCAAGGACCATCATAATATTATCATGGGGGACAGGATTTGAAACAACAACAACAACAACAACAACAGTAAGCATGCAAAGTTTTTTTCTCTATTTCAGTCCCAAGGCGAGGAATTTTTACAATACCCTCTGGAGTTCCCCTGGCCTCAGCATCAAACATAAAGTGCAGCAGCCAAGAGCAGGCCCACACCCTGCACAACTTGCCAGCAATAATTAATTAACTAAGAAGCAACAGCAGTAAATATTCCCTGCATAGGATCACACGGTTTCATTTGGTTACATTCCAGTGATTGGACTGTCACACCAACTCTCTGTTTTCCTTCTTTTTTTTTTTTTAAATATGTGGGTGTTTTTTTCATTTTCTTGTTGTTGTTTTCCTTTAAATGAAAACTCAGTATTCGATTTAATAACCTAAATGTCAAAGCTGGGCCCCAGGAATGAATCTAGAAATCCAGCAATTTAATCTCTCTTATACCATGCTAAACTTGAAATCTCAGTGGCTCATCAACATCCTTTCAAACTGCTTATTGCTCTTGCATGGCTAGGACAGCTACTTCTTGACAGCAAGGGTCTGCTCCTAGAGTAAATGCTTCTGGGAACATTGCTGCTCAGCAGATATTTTGGCACAGCTCTGTCAAGAGGCTTATAAGGGACTTTAGCAGTTGGTCATCAGTTTGATGCTCCTGCTACCATGTAATAATGTTCTCCAGAAGCCACAACTGCTCAGAAGTACTTTAGTCTTTTCAGGACTTTGGGGCTTGGCTTGCCTCTTATTCCTAAAAGGAAGGGAGATATAAATTACGTGTCTTTATATTTATTTTGCTCTCAGGGTTCCGTGTGGTAGATGTTTTCAAAGCACATGAGCACAAAGCATAGCTGCTGCATTATGAGTAGGTGAAGCTTGTGAAGGGGCTGGAGAACAGGCCTTATGAGGAATGGCTGAGAGAGCTNCTTCCCTGGAGGTGTTTAAGGCACAGGTGGACGAGGTGCTGAGGGGCATGGTTTAGTGTTTGATAGGAATGGTTGGACTCGATGATCTGGTGGGTCTCTTCCAACCTGGTTATTCTATGATTCTATAGTATTGCAGTCCTATTTTGTATAACAATTCTCCAGTTAGAACATACCCCACCACCAAGGACAAATAGCAATTTATGTCCCTACCCCACATCTCTCATTTAAGAGGTAATTATTCTAACCAGGATGTTATAGAGAGCAATCCTCCTCCTTTAAGGAGGGTTCACATCTCTTGCAAGATGCAGAGACTTGCACTGCACAGTTTGCCTCACTGTCTTGGGACCTGCGGTGTGATTAATCAATTATGATTTATTGTAAACAAAGTGCAAGATAAACTGGTGACCGATGTTCTAGAACATGGATAATCTCAGACCTCCTGACTGAAGCTATTCAATATTCCTTTACCCCAAAATAAAAGTACATCAAAGCACAGTAAGGAAGCTACAAACTGCAGTTACTACACACTTATAAGCTGCTCCTGGAGCTCCTCGTCTGTCTATCCAAGCTATACATTGGTGTGTGGACCCTGGGTATAGAGAGATCTTGATACAGCACTGTACTGTTTCATAACCTAGTTAAAGCACTTAACCCTGCAAGAGGGAAGGGGGAGTTTGGGTCCTTGCCTGTAGGCCACTAAATATTTCAATACCTGCTATTAAGTATTCAATCCAGTGAGAACTTGAGTCTCCTGTCATTAAACTATAGATATATGTTTAACTGCTTTTCCGTTAACTGAACTGATGAAAATTCATGCAGAGTGAAACAGTCTTGACTAGAAAGATTGTGGGACCTTCTTCTGCACTTCATGACCAAGGATACTTAAAAACAGAGTGCTGAATATGGGTTAGAACAGTTCTAAAGAGAAGAGATTCAGTTAAGTTTCCTGCTTTATTAATAAATAAATTATGTTCTGAAGTTTTTTGAAAAGAAAACATTAATGCATTTATTTCACCTAGCTTTGAAAGTAAAAGGTCTGGGTGTCTAAGTCACAAATGTTCTGGGATATGCAGCTTCAGTGCAGGAAGGCTTGCAAACCCCAGGAATGGATAGGAAAGTGCTTTGGCTTTTGCAGTCTGCAGGATACTGGAAATAGCTACCACAAAGAGAGCAGAAAGAGACAGGTCACATCCCCATCAAGTCACACCAAATGTGTCATGCAGGTGAGAACCTGAGGATACAGCACTGTAATGTTCTCATGCCTTATTCTAGATCCTCCACAGAATCTAGCCTATATACATATACATATACAACAGTTTCATAAGGTATGTTTCCAAAGTTGCCTTTTTTCTCGTAGTCCTTTCATATGTTTTAGACTTTTAGAGGTGACGTTATTTCTTCAGTGTGGCGATATGTTCTACTAGCACCCATTGTTATCTTCTATTCTCTTGGCCTACCCTTGATATAATTGTTCCTATTGAGGTATAAAGGTTATAAACCCATCAACATTCTAGAAAGCTTAGATTTGCTACACAATTTAGCTCCCAAATGTGGCCTTTCCTTTACTGGATTGCTCCATTTGTTAGTGGACACGAACCAGATATGCAGTCCTCTTAAAACACTCATTGGGCCAAGTCATATGTAAATGTATGTTACAATAGACACTTTCTCTCATCTTGACCAGATTTCTAAAGGCAAAACAACTAGGCAAATGAACATGACTTTAGGTAAATGCTGATAGGCTGAAGAAAGCCTTAGTCACATAATGAAAGAGGCCAGAATTTACTCAATGAGACATTCTTGGGAATCCTGCCTTGGCTGTAGGTGTAGCATTTGAAAACCTAACTCTTGTGGTTGCACGTTATTAAATTTTGGTTCCTATCTGTGCAGTATAAGTGGCGGTTGCTTGTGGGGGAGAGGGTGAAATATTTTTGCGCACTCAATAAAAATATGGTAGGGGAGCTCTTACTGCTTATTTCTAGTATTTGCCACAGTTCCCCTTCACTCTCCTTGAGTTAAATTTTAAATTTCCTAGACTTGACTTATCAGGGGATGTGTGTGTAAGGAATTTCAGACTAACCTAAGGACCTATCATGCTAGTGCAGGAAACAAAGAAAGGAAAGAAAAACATTCAGATCAGTCTTTAGTGCCACACATTACTTACAGGGAAAGGTTTGGCAGCCAAATGGCAAAGCTGTTTCAATTAAAAGGTGAATAATAACAGGAAAAAAATACAAGGAAAAAACCCAGAAAGGATAGAGTTTTCTGGAAAGGAAAGTAGCAGGGTACAGTCTTTCCCTTTGCTTTTGCTGGGCTTTTTATTTACTTATTTGTCATCAATTAATTAGCAGACTGCAGAAACACTAGCTTCCAAACAGCTTGCCACTTGTGCTCAGAGTAAATACCCAGTACACACAATGTAATTAAAAATGTAAATAATACTATCGTCAAATACTAGCTTATGTGTCAGTAGAAAGGACACTGCAGGACTCAGGAGAAGGAATAACAACAGTGATCTGAAGGCTACAGATCTGCTCATTGTGTGTGTTGACCACAGGGTAACACATGCGTCTAATCTATTTACTCATCGTGGTAGTAACTCATTGTTGATCACCATCAATATGCACACTGAGCACTAGCCAAAAAGAGAGCAGCCACTGTTGTCATGGTGATGTTGTGAAAAGAGACAGAAAAGAAAGCTCATCCAGTTAAGGGAGCAGTGGATGGGGGCTTGGGAAATGTAGGTTTGAGTCCCTCCCTTGTCACAGGGCTTTGAATAAGACAGTGGTGACTCACTCATTGGATTGAATGACATTCATTTCTCTGAAAGAGGCTTTTAAATGCTTTAGAGAGTCCTGCCTTATTTCCTCACCTTTACTACCTCACAACTTGTATCTTCACTACTGTGGTGTCAATAAGCAAGTATACTTTTCCTGGATTTCACCTACATGTAGGATCTCCTTGACATGTTAATTCCTAGTTTCTAATTAGTATGAACTTTTTGCTTGAATGAGAGGACTAATATCCTCTGTCTTCTCTTAGTGACACTTAGTCACTTACCAGAACATGGGTATTCTTAATGCAAACCTTAAGCCTGTCTTAAAAATATTTCAAGGGGGGCAGTCTGACAGACATATAAGCACTGAACCTGATTAGAGATTTCCCACCCCTATCCCTCCCTAGAAAAACAGGTTAACAAAGGGAGAAATGGATGTCTCAAATTGCAGTCATTAGGAGTGAGAATCTGCTGAAATCTCGCTGGGACTAGCTAGAACTAACGCTGTTGAGACTGATTTTTATAGGATTTGATATTTGCAGGAATACTGAGGGTATAAGGCACAGTGTGTGCCCCTGTAAAATGCAGAATAGAATTACATTGTGATTCCAGGCTCACCACTCATCTCTTGCCAAAGGATGAGAGTGTCATGATCTTTCTTTTGCATTTGTCTTACGCTAGCCCTGCTGTATAGGTGGATCCACTACAGAAGTCTACTACTTCTGCCACCTTCAGATTCTTGAGGAGTAGGAGTTACAAAAATCTCAGCATTTCTCTCCACACTGGAGCTAGAATTTGGATAGCTCCACAACACTGTGGTGGTTTTCTGGCTGTCTGTAGGGTTGCTGAATTCCAGAATTTCATCAGTCTATAGCTCTTCTGTTAAAACAGGCTGCAGAGCTGTGTCTGTGGGAGGAATCAGCAATTTCTCCAAGGAAGTGGAGAAATAAATTGGCCTAAGAGGGGCCACCTCTGCAATTAGGTGTGATGGTCCTCCCACAGTGTTGCAGATAAGGCAGCATGTGTAGCAGATCCCATCTCAGCCTCTGCGCTGATTCACGCTTAGCTCAGCTACATTACAATACATGCTTGAATTCCCATGCTCTTTCAAGGGAAAAAAACCCCAATAACTGCATCCACAGGAGGAAACCATGCCCAAGTGTGTGGCCACAGAAGCCAAATGTTATATGGAAGGATCCACAGGCTGTAAAAATACTGAAGAACAGCTCGGTGGTTGCATTTCAATGGGGCAATGTAGCTCACAGCAAGTCCTTGAGCTAATACTTATTGTGTTGGTACTGATTTGGATCAGGTGGCCTACACTGAGTTCTGTTCTGAAATAGCACCCATAGCTGGCACTATCGGGACTCTACCATCCAGCCACCGCTCTGGAGAACAGGTTCTCACTGTACATCCCCTGCAGACTTCATGACCCTGGAACAGGGGTGAAAAATATAGAGATTATAAACTTCCAAGTAAACCTCTTGTAGACATCCTCCCCAGTAGACTGGCATTTCATCCCACATCCTCAAAGAGAAAAATCTTGCTTTGTTCTTTTCCTGGTCTCAGTTTGGGGTTTTTTTCTGTCCTAAAGAACTGTGAAGCTTTCTTGCTGCAGATTTATCACAGAACTACCTTCCTTGCAGCAAGGTGTGTAGGAAACCCCATAAAATAGATGGTTTGCATCAGCAACAACTTGCAGCAGCAACTATAGATTTAGTTCTTTGGAACAAAAGTGGCCAGTTTAATCACAGCAAAACATTATTAATTATGTTGCTGAACATGATTCCCATATAATCACAAAAAAATTAAAACGGGCAGTGTATTTTCTATGCATTCGGTATTTTTATGAAGTCAGACTAGCTGACATGAAAAGCAACTGTAAACGGCTTATTTTAATTATCATATTTATTTTAGATCCCACAAATTAAAGGTGTTTCTCCACCCTTAAGATAAACTACATTATTATTTAGAATTAAAAAAATCCCCTTATGCTTACTATTCTGCCTCTATGGGTTATGAAGTTAGACTCTGAAAAATGTATCCTGTTTTGTCACTAAAATACTCATTCCCTCCCAGCTACTCAGTCCTAAAAGATGAGCATTTGCCATTGCTTTTAACTCAATGTCTCACAGGAAAGTCTTTCCGCATAGGTATATGTGCACATATATGTGTGTATGAGAGTGTGTGTGTGTAAATAAAGCATTAAACCAGTGCATTCAGTCTCTGATTTGAGTCACTAATTGCAGCTATGATATTAAATAGTAATAATAATAAGCAATCTAGGGCATGTGGAATAAAAAGAAAAAGGGCTTTGAAGGGAGGTCTGCAAGATTAACAGCATCAGTTTTTGTCCATTCCTTAATGCAATTTTAATTTAATATTCTGATCAGGAATTAAGAGGGAGTTGTGCAAAATGGTTTGCTTGGTTTTTGTAGGGAATAATTAACATTAGTCCTTCATAGTAATATTTTCTAAACTGAAGGTACTGACTATGTTTTCCTTTAGCTTACCACATAGAAGGGTTTCTACTGCTCTAACAGTTTGTACTGGCTTCCTTAACAAATGAAAGGTATCTTTTAAAAGCTTAGGATTTTTTTATTACTATTGTATTAATCAAAAAAATATTGTCCATGATTCAATTTAGGTACTGCCTAAATTAAAAAAAATACAATGTTTGTCTTGCTTTATTCAACGCATCAGTAGAAATAGACAAATTACGATCTCTTCTCAAGGCCTTCCCATGATTTATTGAAATTTTGAAATTAATATTGAAATTAATAAATACAGTAGGCCTGAAATAGCTGTGAGGTGTGTTTGCTTATAGACTGCTCCCTGAGATACATCATTTGAATACTGATTTCTTTTTATTGTGAAACAACAGGAAGATTTTAATATTTCTTGTTGAAAAATAAAACGTTACGTTTAGTCACTTATATGCATGTAAAGCCTTTCCTCTTCCCCTTTGACAACAGCATTCTTACTTTCCCTTAGTTTTTTTCCTGGTGCTGTTTATATGCCATATTACACTCTCTAATTTCCTTTTATCTTTTCTTTATTTTGCAGTGTCTCAGTGCCTGTCTCTTTAAGACAAGTTAATTTAGTCAATTACTCCAGTTTGGTTTCAGATAAAATCTTTAATTTATCCAGGCCCCTCTTTATTCTTTCTAAGATCCTCTTTCCATTAATTTCATGAAACATTCTAATTCTCCATTTTAGGAAAAAAGCTAATTTCACTCACATGCACAGGCTTCCTCAGTGTTTTTTCCTCTATTGCATGTTTTACTGACATTGCATGTAGGTAATGCTGATGCTCTTACATACCAAAAAGAGTTTTGCTTTCCTGCGCTGCCTGGAAAATGGCCACAGATCCATTTGCCTTCCTATCCATCTCTGTACAAGAGGGAAAATGAGGGGTTCTCAGAAACATGAGAAATTCTTCCTATCTAGCTGTGGGAGGACCTATGTGCCACAGTCATTGCAGTCATGTCATATCTTGCAAAGGTATTGAGGACTGTCGTTTGGGAGTCGGTGGGATCCTGGTAGGACAACACTGCTCCTGCCCATAGATCAGCATGTAGAGGCAGGGTTGTCGTGCAGTCATGTTGGGGTTTCTCTGGTACTGGATATAGAATCACAGAATGGTTTGAGTAATCTTCAGATACATCAGATTACTCAGAGATTCATTCAATCTGGTCTTGAATGTTTCCAGAGACAGGGCACAACATTTCTGGCCCACCTGTTCCAGTGTTCTACCACTCTCATTGTAAAAATTTCTTCCCTATATGTAGTCTAAGTCTACCTTCTTTTAGTTTAAAACCATTACCCCTTTTTCTGCTCCAACAGAGCTAAGTAGTCTATTCCCATCTTTCTTAGAGGTCACAAGAAAGGCCTGGAGCCTTTTCTTCTCCAGGCTGAACAATCCCAGCTCTCTTAGCCTTCCCTCATAGAAGAGGTGTTCCAGTACCTTGATCATTTTTGTGGCCCTCTCACTCCCACAGGTCCCTGTCTTTCCAGTGCTCATGGCCCCAGAACTGAACACAGGACTTCTTCACTCAAGAGAGAGGAGGAAAAGGAATGCTGGCCTCAGTTCTTGTGGTGCAGCCCAGAGCACAGTTAAAATTCTGAGCTATGAGCACACATTGCTGGCTTATGTTGCAAAACTTTCTTAAAGCCTTTCCCTCTCCTCCTACCTAGGTTTTTTGTTCGCATGGGTATTTCACATGCCAGGCTGTGCTGGGGACTTGTTTTGCCTCCTCCAGCAAGTTGCTCTCTTGTGACTCATTTTCCTCAATTATGAAATGGGAAAGATAAACCCATTGCAAAACAGTTTGACCACCAATAGTGCCAAAGGGCGAGGAGCAATGAAAAGACAGAGATTGGTCATTACTGTAAATAATTATATTGCTTCAGAAACATCTTTCCTTCTTTAGAAATTTTCTCTCTCGTCTGCACTCCTCTCTCACTTAAATGGTTTTAGAGATGGGGATTATCATGTGACAAGCTCCTGACTATAGCCCCCTTGTAATATCAGAATATAAAATAAGGACAAAATACTACTAATATTTGTTTAGTAGAAGAATGCTTCCTGCTTTACCACACAGATGCACAGACAACAGGTCCAGGAAACTGCACTTGCTAAAACTCAATCAAAACAAATAAGAGGAAAAAATCCACAACCAGTTTTAGGTGCCTTATCAAGTCACTATAAATCTCACCCTGAACATAAGAATTTAGAGTTTGGTTGGTGTCTATAGTGCTCAAAACCTCGGTGATGTGGAGGATTTTGAAAATATTCTGATTGTTAGCAGAAAGAACACCAAAGTTTCTGGAACTGTGAATTAAAATGTGNCTGCTCCAACAGAGCTAAGTAGTCTATTCCCATCTTTCTTAGAGGTCACAAGAAAGGCCTGGAGCCTTTTCTTCTCCAGGCTGAACAATCCCAGCTCTCTTAGCCTTCCCTCATAGAAGAGGTGTTCCAGTACCTTGATCATTTTTGTGGCCCTCTCACTCCCACAGGTCCCTGTCTTTCCAGTGCTCATGGCCCCAGAACTGAACACAGGACTTCTTCACTCAAGAGAGAGGAGGAAAAGGAATGCTGGCCTCAGTTCTTGTGGTGCAGCCCAGAGCACAGTTAAAATTCTGAGCTATGAGCACACATTGCTGGCTTATGTTGCAAAACTTTCTTAAAGCCTTTCCCTCTCCTCCTACCTAGGTTTTTTGTTCGCATGGGTATTTCACATGCCAGGCTGTGCTGGGGACTTGTTTTGCCTCCTCCAGCAAGTTGCTCTCTTGTGACTCATTTTCCTCAATTATGAAATGGGAAAGATAAACCCATTGCAAAACAGTTTGACCACCAATAGTGCCAAAGGGCGAGGAGCAATGAAAAGACAGAGATTGGTCATTACTGTAAATAATTATATTGCTTCAGAAACGTCTTTCCTTCTTTAGAAATTTTCTCTCTCGTCTGCACTCCTCTCTCACTTAAATGGTTTTAGAGATGGGGATTATCATGTGACAAGCTCCTGACTATAGCCCCCTTGTAATATCAGAATATAAAATAAGGACAAAATACTACTAATATTTGTTTAGTAGAAGAATGCTTCCTGCTTTACCACACAGATGCACAGACAACAGGTCCAGGAAACTGCACTTGCTAAAACTCAATCAAAACAAATAAGAGGAAAAAATCCACAACCAGTTTTAGGTGCCTTATCAAGTCACTATAAATCTCACCCTGAACATAAGAATTTAGAATTTGGTTGGTGTCTATAGTGCTCAAAACCTCGGTGATGTGGAGGATTTTGAAAATATTCTGATTGTTAGCAGAAAGAACACCAAAGTTTCTGGAACTGTGAATTAAAATGTGTATTTAAATCTGTTAATAACCTCAACTTATAGCATTCAGAAAAAAACCCAAACCTGTTTTATTAATAAGTTCCCTCTCTTTGCAGAATTTTAAAAAAAATCTTTTTCATCAGAAAAACCCAGGTGACCTCAAAAAGAGCTGGGTCCTAAAATGCCAGCATGTCATGGAAGAAGTATTTTGGATTGCCTTCTACTCTTCAGATTTAGAAATGTGCCTCATGAGCCAAACTGTATTTTTGATAAAGCATTTTTCTTCTTTGTTTTGGGAGGGTGTCGAGGACTGGGATTTCATACAGCAAAGTGCTCAGAGCCCCAGAATGTATCGAAAAACATTATGCAACTACAACTCTGCAAGGTATTGGAAAACAAGATCCAGACACCCAGCTGTAGTGTAGCAGGATATTTTAGACTAAATCCATTCTGTTCAGTCAAGCTGTGTTTACACACACAAAATCTCTCTATTTCTTTCTATTTCTGTGCAACATATTGACTCAAACTCTCTAAATTAAACCTGTTTTTGCAAAGGCACTTCAAAATAGCAAACTCCTTATACAATACCAGAAATTTTAACTACATTTGCAGAGATAACCCCATCACGGTGGACTCACATTTGGAATAATATTTACATATTCATTTTTTTTATCATGAAATGCTCTATCAACTGTTACATTCCAATAACCATGAACGTAAATGAGTACAGACTTCAAATGGACAATCATTAACCTATGCTGTAATGATTATACAACATCCTTCAAATACTGAATGTTTTGAATGTGATCAAGTGATTCTTTCTTGTTATTTTGACTTTCATACTAATTATTAAACTTTAATTGCCCATTATGGGTAATTATTAATATTTATGGTGTATTATTGTCATTGTTGATGGGCTTTTATAAAGGAACTATACTTGATATAGAAAAAACCCATTAAATTAAATATGCACTTACATGTTTTTGTAGCAACCTATTCTTATAACAAATGGGTATGAGTCTGTTTCTCTATTAGTTGTAATGTTTATAAATATTGATTTAATACCCATTATTCTTCTCGAGTACATTTCTATGACTTTCTATACCTTTATGTTTTCTTTATAATCACTTTCCCATTGTTAAGATTCCAGATGTGAACAGAAAAAAAATTGTTGTTAGGAAAACAAATAATTAAAAGTCTGTACTAGTCATATTAGCACTAAAAGTTATTGCCAGTGTTTGTACATGGGGTAAAACAGAAGCAAGAAATGCAGTCACTGGGAACTTAATTTAAAATTAAAAAAAGAAATAAATATTTTGTTCTTTTTCTTCCTAAATTGGGACGGGATAAAGCAAGTTGATTTTTCAAAAAGTTTATGCAAGAGCTCATTTTAAATATGTTTACAAATAGAAAGGTGCCCGGTAGGATTTTAAAAAATCTCTGTGCCTGGATCAAGAATAAGGGCTTTTTCCTGTCACAAGATTTAACCTGAGATTGATGGAAGACCTTTTGTGGAACTTTTGTAGCAACACAGAATGGAACCCACAAAAGCCAAAATGACCTCTAGAAGATACCTAGTACTGGTTTTTGAGAGCACACGAAGGGCTTGGCATTTCTCAAATTCATTCCCTCTGTGGGGTGTATTTTGCTCAAACTTAGAAAGAATAATTTCCCAACATCCTCTTTTTCTTGGTAGCCACTTAGATCTTCACTTTCAAAATCCATGTGTTAGAGGAGAGGAGAGGAGAGGAGGCCTTTTGCTGAGGTTGTTTAAAGTTGATGATGAAAGCTCTTCTCATTTTTTTAAAAGGCCTCCAGGGTGGTTCCATGGCTAGGAGATATAGGAGATTTCCTAGGAAGTGGAGTCCATGTCTTTGATTTCGCATAGGAAAAGGCAGGGCATCAAGTTCATTTTATTTCCATCTCCTCAAAACATGTGTCTGGGGTATACAAATGTTTAACATATGCTTCTCCTAAAATTGCACTTCTAAGATGTTTTTTTAAAGAACAGATATAAACACATACGTTTCCAAAGCAGGATTCTTGTAGTTCTGAGTCAAAGTATCAAACCTGCAGAAAAAGGTTTTAAGTACTATCTTTAACCTGTATTGGATGAACAGACCCACTGCACAGTCCAAGATTCAGGACTGTAGATGCCATTTTGATGGTGAGCAATCTGAGACTTAACAGTTGCAATTCCTAGTTCACAGCTCCACAGTTTTTGAAGGATGAGTAATGGGTAAAAGTCCCATGTGACATTTTAACCTAGTGGTTGTATCCTTAATGCCTGCGTCTTGATGCAGAAAAGCACAGATCATGATCAGTGCGAGGAGCATGTCAATGAAAAAGTTGGACTTTCATAAGAATTAAGTAAGAGGTTTGTGCCCTTTGGAAATAACCACTGCAGATGATTTTTAAGCTTCCAGAAGTTATATATGTGATCAGGACAAGATCTGTGAACCAGACTCTCAACCCAGTTGGCAATGAATGAGTAAGCTGTGGAGTGGAAGGGAGCTTTCTGGCTGTTAACTCAGCTTGGTGAGACTTGCTGTGGTAGGATGCCTTGCTGCAGTGTGTGAACAGGAGGGAGGAGATACCCAAGCAATGGAGATAGGCTGCAGGGGAACAACATTTTTCCCTGCTCCACCACCCTCACAAAATTTGTGGGAAACCCTGCTGGTTCTCACCCTTTTTCTATAGTGTTAAAATGTCTCTCTTGCTCCTCTGTGTGTGCTTGTATAGAAATGCTAGGTTGACCTCAAAAAATGGGACCATACTCACAGGGTAGAAACAGTTATGGGTTTAGGGACAGAGATCAGTGGGTCAACTAGCAAAGGAAATGTATCAAGGTGTGAGATTTATGGGGTGAACTAGAACCATGTTGCAGAAGGTGGACAGAGGTTTCAATGAACAGGTTGGTATTTGAGGACTAGGTTGAAGTAAATACAGCACATTTTGGCTGACATAAAGCTTTAAAAGTGGTATCGTTGTCTAGATCTTTGCTTTAAATTCAAGTGGGTCAAATGTGGCATCACAGATATCCCAGACTAGACAGTAGAACAGCATATAGTATTCAGTATTTTATTATTTAGTATTTTGGCCAATATGATCCTTGAAAAACTGAGCTGTGAATTCTTTGACATATTTTATTGAATATCGTTCCTTGAAAGGATTCCTGTTGATGCTTTCGACCTTCAGCAATTTACTGAGGCAGTCACCACTTGAAAGTCGACGTGGTTGAGTGCCACCACAGTGTGTCCTGTTGCCACAAGTGAACTCCAGCAGGACCGACCTCAGATCACGCATTAATTTAGTACAAATACGAATTCAAAACTCAGCTGCAGACCCAGGTCTGACCACCACGCTCTTGCTGAAAATTTCCCCAGCAGGAAAACTCAAATTCTGAATATTTATAAAAAGCAAGAACAAAATGGATCTGTGTGCTCCATTTAAATTAATTTTGCAGATTATTTTGACTAAGCATACAAAATAAGTTTTTTGTACATGACAAGTATTTTCAGAAATGTATCACGTGTTTCCTCTGGTCTGATGTGACTTTAGACCCTGGTAGAACTAGACATATGCAAGAGCTTCACTGCTTTAAAGGATCTGGCCCACACCAAGAACAGTATATGATGCTGTGCCTTTAATGCTAAAACAAGAGTGTATCATCTGTGGGGTATTTTTAAACTTCACATAATCAGATGCCATATTTGGGTTTGAAAAACCTAATTTTTCTGTGCTGAGCTGTTTTGCTCCTGCTCCCCAAGAAGCCCATAAGAACATTGATTTGAAGCAAAGCACGCTTGGTATGCAAGGAGACAGGAGAAGCATCTGGTTTATGCACACTTACATGCATACTGATATCATTCTTACAGGTTCATGTAAAAATAATCTCAGGATTTACTTTCAACTAGTCCAAATCCTCCTTTCCCTTTATGATAGGCTCCACTGTGCCTTTTCAGATTTCCAGGTGTCATTTAAGAATGTAAAGTGCTCCTGAAACAAGAGGCAGAACAGCTAAACTTGTTTCTGAAATACATGACCCCAGCTCGTCTGCACACCAGAGCTTGCCGGTGGATTTGACCTGGATGTATATTCACCTGTTTTCTAAGGGCAGAGGATCAATATTTTATTGTGTTTTGTTGCTTTCTTTAAATATAATTCTGATCAAAATCTGAGTCAAATGCATCAAAAATAATGAAAGTGTATCACAAAAAAAATGCAGAGGTGTAATCTTTGACCTGATTTCCCTGAAAAATGTGCAAGAAACATTTCTATGAGCACAGCAGGAATTTTACAGCTCACATTTCTGCTCGGTGGTGCTCTCAGAGGGGCAAACTGCATAGAATAACATTAGATGCTCGATTAGATAATAGCATTAGCATTTAAGATAAACTTTCCTTTCTTCAGAAGGATAAATCCTCATTATTTAAAACGTGTTTCATCCTCTAGTTCCTCCATAGGAGATACTTCGGCAAGCTACCTGCCAATAGCAATTAAAGCTTAGTTTGCAAGGAAAGCGGGTTTAATTGCCAAAGCACTATTTATAGGAAGTCTCCCATGAGGATTACTGAGCTGCAAGAATGCAGATTAAGCAAAATGAGGGCAGCAGGGAGTGCGATGCACTTTGGCTAAACAGCTCTGTCAGGCTCAAAAGGTGCGGGTGCTGTAACAGCTCTGATGACAGCCCGACACTGCTCCCCCCACCCAGAGCTGGATGTTTCAGACACCATGCAGAGTGACAGCACATCCTCAGAAATTCATAGTGAAATGGTTTCTCTCTCCAGGTATTTACCCCTCCTCTCATCACTCAGTAACCATCATAGCTGAGAATCTTATCCTTGGGGGTTTGCTGACTTTGTGAGTTGGGGAATTATGGTTATCCTGTACAAAGATGTACAGGGGACCTTCAGTTCCGCCCCAAAAGGAGCTGGAAGGCTTTAGGTGAGGGAATTAGTCCTCCATTTCACTGCACACCTTGCAGCAGCACATGGATGAGTTTATCTTCTGCCTTAGCATTGTCCAGAAAACAAAGAATAATGTGACAGGTAATGAGAGACAGTTGCAATGAATCCAGGGTTAAAAATGGTGCCTCCTCAGATCTCTGTCACTGCCTGTCTTACTTGGGACCTCCAGCTGCCTAGTGCAGAGAAGAAAAATGAACTGTGTAAAAGTATATTATAGAATCATATAATCAAAAAATAGACCAGGTTGGAAGGGGCCTTTAGGGGTCATCCAGTCCAACTCCCCTGCAATGAACAGTGACATCTTCAACAAGATCCATTTACTCTTAGCCCCATCCTAAGTGACCTTGAATGTTGCCAGGGATGGGGCATCCACAATTTTTCAGGTAACCTGTTCCAGTGTTTCACGGTTCTCATTGTAAAAGAAATCTTTCCTATATCCATTATAAATCCACTTTCATCTAGTTTGACACAACTACCCCTTGTCCTATCACAAGAGACATGCCTAATGCCCTCTCTGACTTTGTCTATGCCACATTTTTTTCCTGCACAGTATACCTGCCCCTTTTGCCTTCTCACAGACCTTCCCCTTCTCACACTCTCTTCATTCAGGTTGAAGCTTGATGGGAAAACAGGAAGGTTTATGCTCTACTGTTGATTCTTCATAATATACTTTATCATCATCATCATCACCAAGTTATGTAAGAACATAAGTGTCAGGACATTTTGGCAAAGCAGGCACTGAAAATGCAAATGTCTTGACCTAACACTGATTAAGATCAAATTTCAATTAAGATCAAGTTTCACTGATAGTTAAAATTATTTTCACTTGTTTAAATATTGCTTTAAACAATCTTAAGTAAAAAAAAAATCATGATAGTTAAAAATAAAAACTTAAAACATATTATTTTATTTTTCAAGATATTTTCGACTTTGTTCAAAGAATAATTTGGCTCATCTGACAGAAATTCACAGAAAATTAGATGTTGTCAAATCTAAATTTTCACCAAAGGGGTTCCAGCTGAAAAATTACATCTTTCTCTGCTTAAATCCCTCATTAAGATTCAGGTCTTTTCTGCCAGTAAATCAGTAATCTGGTTTAAAAAAAAGGGGGAAAAAAGGGTAGTATTATCACATTTCTTCTTAGCTTGTCTATGTCCATCTTATTTTACCTTTTTTATACTCTATACTCCCTGCAACAGGGGTTGTGTTCATAACACATTCCACAGTTTACCCAGTTCCCAGAGCTCTGTCATTGCTATTAACTCTTATGCTCTTTGAGCTGCAAATGCCATATTTCCTACGGTGATGATAATAAAGCAAAATTGTGACATTTCATCTGTTTTCAGACTTTTGCATTCCCAAGGATAGCTTTGAATCTAGGCTAAATTTTCAAGATTTCTCTGTGACTGGGAAAGTTTAACAGCTCTGTTTGATTTATCATTATGATCTATCGTAATGCCTTGATTGTTGGAGTCAGAGCTTTAGGTAAAAGAAAGGACACGGGAAGGAATTAGACTGAAACAAAGATTGTGTACGTGCATATGTCTGTAGGAGAAGATCTCTAAGCTTCCATTATCGTCCACAGAGACCAAAAGTCCAACAAGACTAAGAGCAGAACCTTACAATATCATAAAGCCTAATGTTTATTATCTTAATTTCCACGTTCCTTTCTTAAACATACAGCAGTTTATGAAGTAGCGTGGCATTATGTGATTCTTTTGTATCTACAAAAAGCAAAATAGAGCCATGGATGTTACACAGAATAAAACAATAAGTGTCCCTGACTGGCCTCACTGAAAACCACCCTAACTTGGAGCCCTCCATCTCGCCTGATGGAGCAGGAGTAGAACTCTAATGACTGAGACTTGCTGCTACATTTCAGTGCTGAAACAGGACAGATATTTAATGACCTAGATACAGAGATACATTCCAACAGCTCTCAGAAGCCAAGTTCTTAAGAGAGTGATCCATTTTTCTGCCATTTTTCTCTGAGGCAATGTGGGAAATGGAGTGTAAATATGTTTATAAAATGAAGTGAGAGCTGAGTGTCTGCGTGTGAGAGAATAGTATTGGCTCTTGCGTCATCCAGTATTTCAACAGCCAAAAGTATGCCACTTACAATTTTTCACCAACATTCATTCTTCTTCTTATTTTCCTCTATTTCTCCTCTTTTTTGAGACTTGTTCTCTCACAGAGAAACAATGGAAAGAGCCCCAGTGACTGTCACTGACTTTAAATCTCGTTTCAAAACCAGAGATGAGCCCAAACTGAATTCAGGAACCTCCTAACTTTGAAGTTTGAGGGTATCCAGATCTGATCAAGGCTTGGCTCCTTCTCATTCAAAATAGTTCTGTATTTTCCCATCCTTCTGACTGGATCTTTGTTCTTAGCTGGCAGAGGGACAAGGTGGTGATGCACAGCTGAACCGCGCTCCCCAAACAGAAGGCCAACAGAAAACAGGGGCTGCTCCATGGCTGACTCACAAACACCAGGAACAAACTGTAACGCGAAGGCTCCAAAGGGGAGCATCTTGTTCAGAATCCTATGAACTATGCTCTGTTATGTGTATGTTCTTGCCAAAGATTATCACTTTTAATTAATCTAAAAGGGGAGGAAAATGATTTTTTAAACAAACCTCAAAAATGATTATTTTTAAAGCTGGTAAATCTACGCTAGGCAGTTATTGGTGCCATGTTCGGAAGCTCAGACAGAGCTAAATTATGCTTCAGATTAATGTATTGAGCAGTTCAGAGGTTAGACAAACAGCTGTTTCTCAAGCAGGCACACTACAAAGCTTAACTGTTCACTGGAAGGGCAGATACAGCCTAGCTAAAGTCCCAGTAGGCTAACTTTTATTTGTTTCTGATTGGGAGATATCCCAAGCTGACTCCACGCTACTGATGACCTCCCTCAGCAGGGGCAGAAAGTTGAACCTCTGGAGCCAGTGTGATTTTACCAGTCTCTGGGAAAAAAACACAACAAATCTTCAGTGACTCTGAGATGATCTGTAAAATGTTGCACTTTTTAAAATGAGCTTTAAAAATTCTGGGAAAAAAAAATAGCATATATAAATATAGACAGAGTACAGGAGAAAACCTCACAAAATCCCTGAATCTAATATTTCTCGTGACATTTTGCAAAGCTGTTTGCTAACCAAGAGCAACCATTTCTTTGAAAGTGGTAATATGTGGAATACCTGCTGAATCAAGTGTAATCTAAATGCCAGATTACTCAATGGGAAAAGCACAACATGCGCTGTTTAGTTAACCTGACATAATTTTGAATGTTTCTGGGAAGCACAGAGATTCTTATTTGGAGCAGCAGCTACGCACTTCGGAACAATGCTTGAGTGCTTAATCTTTATAAAAGAAGTGGCTATGTGAAAAGAAAGAAACAAACCCACAAACCAACAAAAAAACAAATAAAACCACCAACAGACTGCAAAATCATTACAAAAAAAAAAAATTAAAAAAAACAAAAAACAAACCAACCACAATTCAAGAGGAAAATAGCTATTAGGTGCAATGAGTGATATGATCCCAACATGCCACAGATCTGCTCCCTAATCCTCATGGGAACCATTCCAATGACATGTCTTAGACATCTTCTTTCTGCCTAACATTTAGAGGCTTGTCTATGTGGTGCTCCAGATAATGTGCTTCCATACACCATTCTGATGGAGAAAAGAAGTCTAAGCTTTGTAGACTAGAACTGTGGAGCTTCATGAGCCAGCAGTGTGCCCAGGTGGCCAAGAAGGCCAATGGCATCCTGGCTTGTATCAGAAACGGTGTGACCAGCAGGTCCAGGGAGGTTATTCTCCCTCTGTACTCAGCACTGGTGAGACCGCTCCTTGAATCCTGTGTGCAGTTCTGGGCCCCTCACCACAAGAAGGATGTTGAGGCTCTGG
>WAAB01016446.1:17999-50009 GCA_013389865.1 Piaya cayana | reverse complement strand
CTGAAGGGAGGTTGTGGAGAGGAGGGAGCTGGCCTCTTCTCCCAGGTGACAGGGGACAGGACAAGAGGATATGGCCTCAAGCTCCTCCAGGGAAGATTTAGGCTAGAGATTGGGAGGAAGTTTTTTATGGAAAGGGTCATTGGGCACTGGAATATGCTGCCCAGGGAGGTGGTTGATTCGCCTTCCCTGGAGGTGCTTAAGGCATGAGTAGACGAGGTCCTGAGGGACATGGTTTAGTGTTTGGTGGGAATGGTTGGACTCGATGATCCAGTGGGTGTCTTCCAACCCGGTGATTCTGTGATTCTGTGATTCATGGATACATGCTCAGAAGACATGGACATACCCACATACACTTTTATTTAGGAAACCCTGTAACATTCATGAAATGATCTCCACTAATCACTGAGAAAAAGTATTGGCCCAGAGAATCAGAGTGTATTGCAGCCTATATTCTAAAGTAAAGAAAAAGAAACCCCTCCAATATTGCACCTCTACAACTACTTAATTGCTTAAATTGCAGTGCATGATTGAGGACCTTACAAAGTACATTTCCCATATTATAGTTTTGAGACAATCTGACAGGATTTATTGACCTTTTAACGGTGTTGTTGGGGAGTATCTCTACTTTCTCATTGCTCACAGTTCATTGCTGCTTCAGTGCCATGCACAGAGAGGATGGGAGCTAAACAGCATTTGCCACTCAGGCTGCCTACGTGGATCATGCAGGAACAACACGCTACAGCTGGATCTGTGTCCACAGTCTCGTTGCCATCAGAAGGTCACCGAGAGGTCTAGTGGGGGGTTCAGTATGACAATATGACTCTGCTGGGGTGACTTGGAAAGCTGCCTTGTAGCTTAAAAGCAAGTAACACAGAGACAATTCATACTGAGAAATCCAGGGGGAAAAACTGATTATTAGTTCACTTCTTGTGGGCAGTATAGAAGTGAGTCATTACAAAGGATAAAGTCAAATTGCAACCGGCTTTACTTTTATATTGATAACATCTATTGCTAAATTATAACAATAACAGTGACGTTATCTTGAGAAAAGTGCTTCAAAGTGCTCCTTCCCATCTTATTTCTGCTTTGCACTTATTTGTGCTCTGCACTGAGCTAGTCGTCTAGCTGCAGCGCAGAAGAGATGTGGGTTTGATTCCTGGTCATGCTACATGCTTCCTGTCTTGCCTTGGGCAAGTCCCTAAATCTGCCTGTGTCTCATTTCCATCTCTGTGAAATGGGGATCATAGTACTCCGTGCCTTTCATCCACCTCTAGGAGGTAAAACCTTTGTGTTGCAGGCTGCTTTTAACATATGCAGGCTGGTATTTGTACATGCAAAGAAAGAGCAGAGGGCTTAAAATAAGACTCACATCTTTGTCAGGTCCTAGAAGCTGACACTTCCTAGAAGCTATTTAGGCTAGAGATTAGGAGGAAGTTTTTCATGGAAAGGGTCATTGGGCATTGGAATAGGCTGCCCAGGGAGGTGGTTGATTCGTCTTCCCTGGAGGTGTTTAAGGCACGGGTGGACGGGGTCCTGAGGGACATGATTTAGTGTTTGATAGGAATGGTTGGACTCGATGATCCAATGGGTCTCTTCCTGGTGATTCTATGATTCTAAGCTCTGAAGTAGAAGAACACTGATAAATAATGAGATTTATTTGGAAAGTACAAAACAAGCGGTGTGGATATCTTCAAAACAAATATTAATGATTACACCTGAACTTGTAGTCCAGGAATACACCCAACAGGGAGGATTAGGTCCTTCTTCTCAGAAAGTATCCTGGGCTGCATCAAAAGAAGCGTTGTCAGTAGGTCGAGGAAGGTGGTTCTCTCCTCTTCTTTGCCCTCCAGACCCCACCTGGAGTATTGTGTCCACCTCTGGAGTCCTCAGCATAGGAAAGATACGGACCTGTTGGATCAGTTTCAGAGGAGGGCCACAAAAATGATCGGAGGAATGGAAAACCTCTTCTATAAAGAAAGATTGAGAGTTGAGGTTTTTCAGCCTGGAGAAGAAAAGGGTCCAGGGTCACCTTATTGTGACCTTTCAGTTCTGAAAGGAAGCTTGTAAGAAAGATGGAGAGACACATTTTACCAAAACCCGTAGTGACAGGGCAAGGGGAAGCAGTTTTAAAGTGAAAGAGGGAAGGTTTAGACTGGATGTAAGAAAGAATTTTTTTTCTGATGAAGGTGATGAGGTATTGGAACATGTTGCTCAGAGGAGTTGTGGGTGCACCATCACTGGAAGTTTACAAGTTCAGGTTGGACAGGACTTTGAGCAACCTCATACAGTGAAAGATGTCCCTGCCCATGACACAGGGTCAGACTAGACAACATTTAAAGGGGTCCATTCAGCCCAAACTCTTCTGTGATTACGATTCTATGATTATAAAAGTAGATAGCGTGAATAGAAGAATATAGAGCCACCTGTTTCTTCTAGTACCTATAAAGAAATCCTTTCCATCAAAAGTTAAGCAAAATATCACCCCTCTGTTAGCAATGTTGTTCTTTTTTAGCATGTGGCAACATCACTGGAGACCATTACAGAACATGTTTCAGGCTCGGGGAGGAGTGTTTTTTTGGTGCAAGTCAGCAAAGAGAATTGTAACATGAGAAGGTTGAAAGCTCTGGCTAAAGATAATATTTTCATTTGACAAAGCTTTGTTGCCATTAGTAACACGAAATGGTCAGGGAGAGCCCCTTACCTCCAGCACTGTGCCTCTGACAAAGTCAGTGCTGCCACATTGTTTAGAGGCAAGTGAGAAAATCTTTTTTCAGATAGATTCCTACCACATACACCCTATTATATCTTTTACCCTATAAGTTGGAAAAGAGGCTAAATCCTGTAATATGCTATTTAAACACTTATTCTGAAAACAATGCCAGTTTGTATTGTAAACTGAAACACTTCCTTGAACCCTCATAACCTGATTGGTTTTAAATTCTTGGCCCGAACTCCCTTAAAAGCTGAGAACTCAGTTGGAATTGACTGTATCTGCTTAACATTAGTTAAAATTATGCTCAGGTCCCCCAGTGGGTGTTAAAGCTACTCTGAACAAACTTCACTACTGCCACTGATGGCAGCTGTGCCAGAGACATTCTTTAGTCTGTGTCCTTTCTTAAGGTCATGGATTGTTCTTCTTCCCCTGCCTGTACCAGCTCAATGTCCAAGGCTCCTCTCTCAAGAAAATAGCACGTGTTCATCCATAGAGCTGGTAATCCTTGTTGGTTGATGTATCCATTGGCCAAGTTTAATGGACATGCGCTCAAACTCATTTGTCAGAAGGCTGTTGGACCCAATGTTTCACTGTATATAAGTAACACTTGTTCACCAGTGTTACTCCCCTCAATGTGACTGGTATGCAGAAGTGTGAAATTCAGCACAGAGACAGTTTCTACACCTTGCTTCATATGCCGTGATTGCTAGGGAAATGTTCGTACATCCACTGAATTCATCAACATGCTTTTTACTGACCTCAGAGGTTGCACATTGAGACCTAAGTGGATTATCATCTCCTGCAGGGAAGTGATGTTGTTTCAGCCTGCACACTCAAGCACTTTAATTTTATTTTATTTTATTTCTTTTTTTCTTTACCTCCTGTAATGGAACATTTATCTTGTAGCTGCATGAACTGCTGAAAGCTGTCACCACCTGCTGGAGTTTCTGAAGGTTAAAATGTCAGCACTCATATGGATTTTTGCACTATTGCAGAAAAAGAAAAAAGTGAATTTGGTGATTTTTCTCCATGAATGGTCACATGTTGCTGCATTAGTCATCACAAATTTACTTTTTCTCAGTCTCCAATTTCCTAATATTCATCACCACTAAACAAAAATAGAAAATAATAGGAAAAACATGGTTTTCTGGCTCATCATCTGGCCAATGAAATGCTCATCTATTTGCTCTTTTGTTTTTCACCAAAATTGGACCAAATTCTTTTTCAATAGGAAAAATATTCTCACGTGCTCATTCTTGGACTTCTTATGAAGTTACAAAATACATACACCTGAAATTACAAGAATCATGAGCCTCATATTCATTGTAGTCATAAAATATTATTGTAATTAACAGCCAACAGACTATTCATGAACATAAATGTCCCATTGGATCACAGAATCACAGAATCACCGGGTTGGAAGAGACCCATCGGATCATCGAGTCCAACCATTCCCACCAAACACTAAACCATGTCCCTCAGGACCTCATCCACCCGTAACTTAAACACCTCCAGGGAAGGTGAATCCACCACCTCCCTGGGCAGCCTGTTCCAATGCCTAATGACCCTTTCCATAANATACAAGCCAAGATGCCATTGGCCTTCTTGGCCACCTGGGCACACTGCTGGCTCATGTTCAGCCGGCTGTCGACCAACACCCCCAGGTGTTAAAAACTCACAGACCATCTACCTCAAGAAATCTTTCATAACAATATAAAGCCAAGATACTCTTTAGGATGAGCACAAAATCCTGGGCACTTTCTACAGTTCATTATTCCAAATCACATCTCTCTAAGCAACTGGAGTCCCGCTATGTGCCTTTAGAGTGAATAGACCTGAGACAAGCCATTAAATGATTTAGGCAAAACCAAGCAGGGGTTTCCAAGAATATACTCAAAGCATAGAAGCTGGAAGGTGCATTTTTTCAGTATGTTTTCTTTCAAGCTAACTTTTAACCCAAGAAAAGGAAGTTTTGCTTACTTGGTGTCAAAATTTCACCATGTTATGGTCTCCAGTGTTACCCACTCATGTATTTTAGCAATCATCATCATACAGCTGCAATGACAGCAGAATCATGGATTACCCTGATACATTCAATAGAAAGAGAACTCTGGGCCTCTAACAATGTCGTCTTCAATACACTTCTTCAAGGCTCGTATTTCTTAGATTGTCCTGTACAATCATACAAGACACCTAGTCCTGGTGATTTTGGACTACAGAGCCTTGCACATCTCCAGCAAGAATCTAACTTGCCCCTTCTTGCTCTCTGTGACCATGAATTCCCTCCTGGATTAGAGAGAAGTGGATGAGGATGGAATTTGGCATGTTTTCCCTTCGCTCTTTGAAATTATGCAAGGGGTGATGAAGCAATATCTAAACGATTAAATGGCACAAGTTACTTTCCTGTGGGAGCAATTGGAGGAATTTTATAAGAATCATTAAAAAGTAGAGTCTCTCTATGGATGATGTTTTAGTTTTTTCCTCCCTTCCTCTCCCTCTCCAGCTCTCACTCTCTATTCCTCTCTTTTTCCCTCCCTCTTCCTCTCCCTCACTCTCTACCTCTACCTTCCCTTCCCACTTCGCTTCCCTTTTCCCTTCCCCTCCCTTTTACTTCAGTTTCTTTTTCTTCTTTTTTTTCTCTCCTCCCTTCCCTTTTTCTTCACTTTTTTCTTTCCTTTGGTATTTCTTCCCTCCCCTTTTTCTTTCTTTCCTCTGTTTTTTCTTTTCATCAAATGACATGGGAGACTCATTTGTGGTTGCAACTTTTCCAGTGTTTTGTCTGAGGCTGAAAAAAACACATTTCATAAGGAATACACAACTACTAAAAAGAAATCATGTTTCTGCAGGTTCATGATAAACAAGGCATCATTCACCCTTAACTCAATGGCTTTGGAGCAAATAAACAAGTAAACAAAATGAATGCATTTCTGGTTTGTTGTTGGGGGAAAAGTTCATTACTGGGATCACACTGGGGGAGGGGAATATAACTTGCCTCTGAAAATGATTAATTCAAGCCTGGGGCAAATGCATGACAGTTCTTCATTTACCTGAGAAATAGATCTAAGAGATACTTCACCCAAGGAAAATCCCAGTTCATATGTATTTCCATAGCTTCTTTACCATAAACCAAATACATTTAATTAAAATATTGGACTGAACATGACTGTTTTTTATAGGCAGCCTTCTGTCACTGTTCAAAACCACTTTCTCCTCTTTGAATGTTTTGCCTTATAAAAAATTAACCACTGCAAGTTCTTTTCCCTCTGTTTCGCCTGCAGCAAAACTGTATGTTTACCAGCCAAAGGCAACCATTTTTGAATTTGCTTTCTTACAAAAAGGAGTCACCAATGATCAAAGCCATCAACATGAGCTCCTTTTTCCCTGAAATGTTTTTCTGAGCAGCATAAAGCCACTTGACGTCTGGAAAACTCCACCTGTTCTGTTCACTAGCTGATTACCATGGAAATATTGCAAATGAAAAAAAATAGATTGAACACAACATGGGCATGAATGTGTGTTTGAGCACATGCGTGAGCAAAAGAGAAAACTTTATCAACCCCTTAGATTACGTGATTTTTTGGAGAGCGTTTGTTAACAAAGCAAACAGTTATGAATGAGGATGCCAAAATCTGCCCATCCATGTATTTGCTGACTAGCCTAGAAAAACAACACAGAGCATTAAAATCAAGTATTATTTTGATTTCCATTCTTGATTTTAGCAACTGCATTGTTAGTTTCATCTTCCAATATGGACCAAGGCAACTGAAAGTACTTCATCCAAAATTCCAAATCATAGCCTTGGATGAGGTGATTCACTTCAAATATCTCTGAGGAACCCCATTTTATTTTATAAATGATAGGGTATGTCAGTCAGGACAACAGGAAAAAATAACCTTTTGGATAAGTGTCTTTTAGAAAGAGTGGGTTTTCACCTCAAGTTCATTTTCAGGAATGTTTCAATGTTTATCTTTATAAGGGTTTATGTTAAATCACCCATTGAAAGGACTGAGGAAAGGTAAAGCATAAACTGTGTGTAGGTAAGCTGTGTGTTGTTGTCAAGCCAGAGAAGTAGTATTTGGAAAGTGATTCAGCTTCCAAATAGAAACTTTATTTTTCTCCATTCACTGCATGTGAAGCCTATAAGCCTCTGCATGCTAGTCAGCAGTCCTACATTCAGGCCCTGTACTGAGCTCCAAATCCAGTAAATATATACACAGGCACCTCCGTCCACTTAGAAGTAGGATATTGAGATCAATTTTAAGGGTGGTGGACTTCCTCAGGTAAGTTCTCCTAGCATGTCTGAAGACATCTTGAGCAGGCATATAAACAGCAACATTTTGTAGTCTGTGGGGAATCCTTGGGTTTTAAACGTTTACAGAGCTACTTCACTGCTCTACCATGTCTAGTGAAAGCTGGAACTTTCATGAGTACCTCTGGCTGATGCTCAGACAGGACAGTATAGAGCTGATATCTGCAGTTGGGACATTTTGAAGAACTGGCCATGTCAAGGAGTTCTTTCTCAGGGGCTATGTGCCACCAGATAGTGCTTCTAGATTCCCAGATATTAAATATAAGTACCTCAGAGAAATTCTGAGTTCCTAGACTTCATTTTGCAGGAATGGTTCTCCTGACATAGCCAGAGCCATAGCTATTTCACTCAAATTGCATTCCAGTTCCCAACATGTATCCAACGTTGAGGAACAGAAGATCTAACTAATGTAAACCCTCTTTCAGACGCTGAGAAGAGTAGAAATGGTTGCACTTAAGTATCCTTCTAAAAAGAAGAACTAGTTTTAGCACAGAAAAATTACAGAAGTAATTTCTTTTCACTCAAATACTCCCCACAAATATCAAGTCTACAAGTAAGACGATGATAATGGAATTGTATATTCATATTCATACAAATACTCAATAGGTAGCTCCTCTTCCCTTTGTGCTCCTGGCCATAGGGTTCACAAGATGGTAAGAATAACTGGTGAAGGCATGAGGCTCTGCAAAGGGATCTGGACAGGCTGGACCGCTGGGCTGAGTCTTACGGCATGAGGTTTAACACGGCCAAATGCCGGGTCCTGCACTTGGGGCACAACAACCCTATGCAGAGCTACAGACTGGGAGAAGTCTGTCTGGAGAGCTGCCAGGAGGAGAGGGACCTGGGGGTGTTGGTTGACAACTGACTGAACATGAGCCAGCAGTGTGCCCAGGTGGCCGAGAAGGCCAATGGCATCTTGGCTTGTATCAGACATGGTCTGCTCTGCAAGGTGGTTGATTTAACTTCCCTGGAGGTGTTTAAGGCATGGGTGGATGAGGTGCTAAGGGGCATGGTTTAGTGTTTAATAGGGATGGTTGGACTCAATGAACTGGTAGGTCTCTTCCAACCCGGTCATTCTATGATTCTATGACTTTCTCATAACATCTGATGCAGATGGATCCTTTCCAGTTATTTGAAGTAACTCATGAAGCTTTTGGTGGCACCCATGGATTTTCCAAACTTGTTTCCACACTCCACAGTGCCAGATTTAGATATATGGGTGGGTTAAAAAGAGAGCAATTGAGTACATGTAAGTGTGTCCACCAAAACTTCTCTGATGCCTCTGAAGAGAGTCAGTTATCCTCAGATGATGTGTTATCTGCACACCTGATCCACTCAATCCCCCTCTAACCACACTGCAGGATTTCTATTGTGGTAAAAATATCCTATAATACTAAGAGGGATTATGAGATGTATGAGAGCCCATTTATAAGATTCAAAGCTGCAAGTGCACAGATGCCTTAGTAACTCATGATGTCTTCCCAAGACAGCAACCAGTTTGGAGTGTTCAGGTCTAACTATTGACTGGTTTCCATTTCTTGTACTTTTAAAAATTTCCTGTATCTTAATATCATATTGAAGAATTAGAGTTGTGCTGAATGCTTACAAACACTGAAATGTTAGCAGGAACACAGGGACCTGATTTTTTTTTCTGACTTTCAGTAAAAGACATGGGAGATCAATTGTGAACAATAAAATGTTCTTTGTTGAAATAATCCGTGGTTTTTTCTCAGGTCCCACTGAATGACTAGATAACATCTGCGATAACATCTAGTAACCCACCCGATGCCTTTGAGCACCTGGACCTAATAAAGTGCTCAAAATTTAAACTTGCCAGAGTTAAAGAGTAATTCATCTGATCAACAGGTATAGCTGCAGCAAAATACCTTTTTAGGATTGACAATATAGCAGAACCAGAGTAAATGCAGGAAATAAGGACCATAACAAATCTGGGAAGCTAACAGTCAGCATAGACTGCTTTGAGTAACTCACAGCACAGTGGTGATTTGAGCTGACAAAATGTTATTGGAGGGATCACTCTCTTCAAAACTGTTTGCTTTGGGAAGTCAGGGAGAGATTTATTGTGGCTGAAAGCCTTTACAGCTGTCAGATATAAGTGCTAGTTAAAAGGAGAGAATATAGTAGCTTGAATTAACAGTGGAAGCTTCAATCTGAATACACGTGAAAGCACAGGGGTTTATCTGACTGAAGGTATCATCAAAATCTTGCTTGGAAATGTCTTACTTTTAGATCACGTTACATACTGGCAAGGTGTGTTTATTTTTCTTGTATTGTGCCTTTATTATAATATGTATTAGTGATAAAGGAGTTATGTTACCATCAGACTAAAAGCTCCTAATGAGGTCCCCAGCAGATTCTTATAACATAGCTGTTAGACATGGGTTTCATCAACACTGGTTTTAACAAGACTGAAGATCTGGGTAAATGCATACCATTAAAATACTGCAGGGACATTACCTGAAACATTAATTTAGCTACTTCTGTTCAACACTAATAATGAATTTTTGGGGGCAGACCAGAAAAGCAAGTATTTTGGGATAAACATAGTGTATATTAAAGTTCAGAGCTTATCTTTATATAAAAACAGAAGCAATTTTGGGGGGTTTTTTGTTTGGTTTTTTTTTGCCTTGGGAAAAAAAATCATAAGTCCATATGTAAGTAAACACTCTGAAATCTAAAGCCATATTTTAAAGGAAAGTGGATGAAGGATGAGATGAATATCAGTTTATCTTTTAAAGGTACTTGGGTTCTAAACACACTTAGGACCATCAAACTTTCTCAGAATATATTCAATACAAGATGGGAGATGACTGAGAGCAGCCCTGCAGAGAAGGATTTGAGGGTGCTCATAGATGAGAAGCTTGACATGAGCTAGCAGTGTGTGCTTGCAGCCCAGAAGGCCAACTGAATCACAGGCTGCATCAAAACAGCATGGCCAGCAGGTCGAGGGAAGTGATTCTGCCCCTCTATTCCCCTCTTGTGAGACATCACATGAAGTCCAGTTCTGAAATCCTCAACGTAAGGAAGATATGGAACTTTTGGACTAGATTCAGAGAAGGGCTACAAGGGTAATAAGAGGGCTGGAGCACCTCTGCTATGAGGACAGACTGACAGATGGTTGGGCTTATTCAGCCTAGAGAAGAGCAGACTCCAAGGAGACCTTATAGCAACCTTCCAGTATCTGAAATGATCTAAAAGAAAGCTGAGGAGGGTCTTTATACAAGATCATATGGTGACGGGGCAAGGGGAAAGGCTTTAAACTAGAGGGTGGAAGGTCTAGATTAGTTTTTAGGAATAAATTCTTCACAAGGAGGGTGGTGAGGCACAGGAACAAGGTGCCCAGAGAAATCATGGATTCCCCATCCTTGGAGGTGTTCAAGGCTAGGTTGGATGGGGCCTTGAGCAGCCTGGTCTAGTGGGACATGTCCCTGCCCACAGCAGGGGGGTTGGAATTAGATGATCTATGAAGTCACTTCCAACTCAAAACATTCTATGATTCTATTCTAAGACCCAGAGAAGCTAATTTAAGGATAAAGTTATAATTATAGCATCATACACTTATATAAACTGAAAAGTGTTGCTGGATGTTTGAATCAATCCTCCACTGAAGGAAGGGCCAAATTAGATGCTATTAGTTTGTTGCATCACAAAATAAGAACAATAATGTGTCCAGATGATGTAAATATTGGANTTCTGAAATCCTCAACGTAAGGAAGATATGGAACTTTTGGACTAGATTCAGAGAAGGGCTACAAGGGTAATAAGAGGGCTGGAGCACCTCTGCTATGAGGACAGACTGAGAGAAGGTTGGGCTTATTCAGCCTAGAGAAAAGCAGACTCCAAGGAGACCTTATAGCAACCTTCCAGTATCTGAAATGATCTAAAAGAAAGCTGAGGAGGGTCTTTATACAAGATCATATAGTGATGGGGCAAGGGGAAAGGCTTTAAACTAGAGGGTGGAAGATCTAGATTAGCTGTTAGGAATNCCTCCACTGAAGGAAGGGCCAAATTAGATGCTATTAGTTTGTTGCATCACAAAATAAGAACAATAATGTGTCCAGATGATGTAAATATTGGAGAAAGGTATGTTTTGACTTTTTTAAAATGACTTTTCATAATCTGGACCGCTTTATCCAATTGTGACACTACTTAAATGAGTACTTGGCCATTAGTCTGACTTGTTTCTATATCTGTGTGTGCTGCAGAAACAATTAAGATCTATCCTTTCCATTGAAAACCCTGAAATCTAGTTCACAAAAACACAAATTGGCTGAGCTTGGTGTGGGCATCTGGAGACCATCTTGTCCATCCCTCCTGCTCAAGCAGAGAGAGTCAGAGAAGGCTACCCAGGACCATGTCCAGACAACTTTCGAATATCTCCACCAATGAAAACGGAACAACTTAGTCAAATAACTAAATAAATCAGTCAAAAAGCAGGAGAAGAGAAGGAGAGAATCTCCTCCAAAAAGTGATGTGCCCTAACTACATCACCAAACAATTCAAATGTGATTAGAAAGCAGTCCAAAGTATAATCGAGAATCAAGCTATTTGTAGGCAAACCACATTGCCATCCTCTTAAAAAAAAACCACTCTTTTTGTGCCAGATTATTCAGCATTAGAAGTCCCCTTTAATAAAACCTATTTTTTCCATCATACTTATTAACACTTCCAGGAAATAAGAGGCCCTGAAATCTGCAGCAAAGCGATGCTTTAAAGCTCATGAAAAGTCTGTACGTTCTTTATTATTAGAAGTGACACCATTGTGCTGTCCAAATGGAGGACTGCCAGAACATGCTGCCAGTCACATTCAGAGCAGCATTGAAAACTAACAAAATGCTCTCCTCTCGCAAGTGCTCTCCCAGTTCAGCTCACAAAAATAATTTAGCGAGAACAAGGGTTGTCTGAATTATTAGTGAGCTGTTGAGCAGAAAGAGATAGCTTATAGTTGCAGCTGGCATCGCAGGCTTTTAAGGTCATGTGGCAAGTCAGTCTCTCCTCAACCAGACTTGCTTAATGTGCTGGGCTTGTTTCATGGCAAAAGTCCATTTTTAATAATATAGACGTTATTACAGATTTTATATAGGAGAAGGTGTGTGGTCTACAGAGTTGAAAGCCTTGGCACAGATTGACTATGTGACCAGGCAATGTGTCTGTGCCCAAAGACTCTCAGCTGTAGGGTGAGGAAGGAAAAGCATCTCATTTTGCATACATGTAGTGCCTATCGCAATGGGAACTCTATATGATGACAGCGAGTAATAAAAAGCCCAGTCTGCCTCTCACTCTGGGAGTTTAATCAAGGCAAGTGCTAGTCAATAACATATTTGCTTTCTGTTAGCATGTGATATATATGATTATCATATTTGCTTGCATAATGGGTGCTTCTCTTTCCCTAGATTTCTCCCTTAAAAACCAATAGCATTGCTATTATTTAAAGTGTTGCTCATGACCAGTCAAAAGGTGCAGTTATACAGCAAGACCATTGCATGTGAGGGGCTGTTACGCAAGCAAACACAGTGTTATTTTAAATTGCTATTTGACTCAAAACACATTGGCTGAATTAATTTCTGTGTGGTAGATGGCAGTAGATTCAATTCTACTTGGCGGCCCATAGTTTCAACAGCACTAGAAACAATAATAAAGGCAGGCTCTGAAGGGTTGTATGTTTTTCCCATCCCCTAAGAAGTAAGAGGCTAACATAAAAAATCTGGATGCATTTTAGTATTTCACATTTTAATAAAAAAGAGGCTAGGGAATCCAGTGGAGAATCAGAACCCCACTAAATAGGGGATACTATAAACAATTAAGAAGAGACAGTCCTCGAGTTGGAAAATTTGCCATCTGTGCCAGACAGGATGCAACAATGGATATTAAATGGACAAGCGGGGGCTGGCCTGGGAGTGTGGGGAATGAGGCAACAATAAAACCAGGTTAATTTAGTAGCATAGAAGAGGTCTGGACTTGTTGCTTGCCTCACCTGAGTAGTGTTTATGGGCTCAAGAACAGCTTGTGAGTTCTATCGCGGAGTAAAATGTTACAGGCTCAAGGTGGGTAGAGCTGCAGGCTCTCCAGTCCAGTGCACAGAGTCAGGCAGAGATGCTCCACGTACACTTAAGATTCACATGACAATGGTTTCAAACCTGCATACACAAAATGAAGTGCTTTTCTAAATTATCTATTGTCCAGTATATGCCTATCAACTGTCTCAAATAATCCTAATGCATGACTAGTTTAAAACTGGATGTAGCTAAATTTACATTATTTTAGCCCTAGATTTAACCAATGAGACTAATTCTCTTTACCCTGTGAAATGGATATTTAAGTTGCTCAGTACTTACGGCTTCACAGCAGTGGTAAAAATATTGTACTCTGGCATCAGGTAGCTGTGTTTGCACAGTACATTTGTTTCACTTCATTATGTATGCAAATATTTTGCATTTGTGTCCACTACACTGTCATAAAACACCTTGAAAAAGATTTATTTATACTCAACGAAAGCAAATAACTCCTTCAGATTATTCAGGTGTTTGATAGGGTAAAGGCTGGGGTAATTTTGCCCTTGTGTGTGTGTAAAGGTGGGAAGCAGAAGAGGGAAGAGTTTGAGAGAAGAGCACCCAAAGCCAGAAGTGTTTGGCATGTAGATTTATTTTACTGTGGTGACAAGCATTGTCTGTTTCTGTTTCAACCAAAACCTGGGGCAATGGTTTGGGAGCTGCAGTAGATGTCACTCACAAACACTTCCCAAGAGGTTGCAGTCCAAATTACCTGTTTTTCTTCACAGAGGGGAATTGTCTTTATTTACCTCCATGCCCTTAGAGGGGTAGGCAATGGTGATTTTTTAATCTAATATGCCACTGAAAAAGAGAGAGGATTGAGCCCAAATTCATCCCCAAAAGTGGTTAAAAGAGTCATTCCAATTCAAGTTTATCTTGCCTTTATTGGCAGTCCTGATGTTGCACAATCCTCCTTCAATTTATTATTAATTCAGTTCATATTCATTCAGTTCTTTCTGCAATTTCTGATAAGATGGCAATAGAACTATTTTGTTTAATGAAAATAATCACACACACGCCCACACACACACGTACAATCAGTCACATTTTTAACTATATTAAATAGTGGTGCCGTAAATACTGTGGGAAGTAAGTGGGTTTAGAAAGCATGACCTTAAAACAACTGTTAAACAATTTGTTGCTGACAACATTTCTTTACAAGGAACAAGTCTGGATTTATTGTAGTTAAATGGTCCACTGGGAAACATTCACTATTTTCAATGTCACATACAGGAAACCCACTACATATCTCATTAAGACAAAATGTGTCCTTTCAGATTGTAGATTTTGAGTGAAACATTTCTTATGCATCCCATGAAAATAACTCTTTATTTATAGCAATGCAGATGTATTTTAATATTTATAGATTTATACAAGAGTCAGGTAGTTCACCAAAATTGCTGAAACTCTGTGTTCCACCATAAGTCTGAAGAAGAGAACAATAGAAACCTGCACTATTGTTGGACTCGATGATCCAATGGGTCTTTTCCAACCTGGTGATTCTATGCCAGAAACAAACCTCAAAACTCAGCGGAGAGTCCAGCCTTCAAAGAAAATATAGGCAGATAGGTTTTTTTTCTCCTTCAGCTGAAAGCTGGTCAGGTGGGAGCCAGCTCTGGTTTGGAAAAGTTGTACGGTTGTATGAGCTTGCAATGCTCTCTGTCAATATAGGTCTCTCAGTTTGGTTAATATGCAGCACCACGATGATGAATCCACACCAACTTCTGAATTAAAGCAGATTCACATGCAGCCAGGCGGTACTTTACTTTTACAGATGCTTAGCACAAGAGTGTAGCAGCACTGCAAAGTTGTATCCTGCATGCATGAAAATTATGGCTGAAAAGGGCTTTTTCCATTTGGAGAAAGAGTTTGAGTATCAAACCCCCAAATCTTGCTCTCTCTGGGAGTCTTTGTGCCTGTGCCTGTGCCATTGAACAGCCTCAAGCACGGCTGTCTATGTTCCGCAGGGTCCAGCCATCACTATGCTTCATGGCACAGATATGGGCTGGACTAGTTAAAACTTTCCCAGATAATGCTCAGACATAATCTGCAGGGTTGCACAAGGCAAACATTATTCTCAACACACTATTTGGATGCAGTCATCCTATTTTTTTTTCTGGGAGGGAGAGTTAGGCATGTGGACATGAGTCAGGCTGCACCACTTAGCTTGAGGCCAGAGTATAAGATTCATCTGCCTGGTTCAGCACTAGAGAGGTGCTGTATGAGTGTTTCCATGTCTCAGGTGTCCAGCTATAAAGTGGACATCACACCAATTCTTTACTAAGGGTGAGACAGCTGTAACCCTAAGGCACAGATTCCATGGAGAAAAAAATATTTTAATGTATACTTGTGACTTAAAACATAAGCTACTGTGATTTCAAAAAAAGGGAAAAAAAAAAAAAAGCAGATAAACATTTTTATTCCCTTGACCTTGTACTGTTTTACAAAAACATTTATTTTAAACCAAAAGGTACAAGCAATGGAACTATCACACTTGAGTTTTACATGTACTTTCACTTCTTAATTCACTGGTATGCCTGCAAACTCATTAAACTAGTGTTGAAATTTATCTTTCCGTTCTTCTGACATACTTCATAAACCTAATTTTTCTTTAATTATTCTGAATTCAAGGAACTGATGTTCTCCTTTACATTAAAAATTGTTTCATAGTCATTTTTGCCATAAAAAGTTACATATTTTCAAATTGAAAACAAATTGTCTGTAAATACATGAGAAATATTGATTTATTTTTCATTCTTTGTGTCAAAGTTTATACAGAAAAAGAGGGAGTGAGTAGGTAAGAAAAAAGAATGGAAGGAATGAAGAGAAAAGAAAGGAAAAAGAAAGGGGGAAAACAAGAAAGATATACAGTTGTGACACAAATAGGGAGAGAAAAATAAATGTTTAATGAGAAGTTCTTGGAGTATGTAATGTCAAGGCTTTGAATGTTGGAGGACAGTATGTGTCTCAGCCCCAAGCTGGATTCTTGTATGTTCAGTGTATGTGAAAACTAAAGGGAATTAGTAACTTTGTTTATGTTTTTTTTCCTCCATGTTACAAAACAAATCTCTTTATTAGGTATAAAAGGTGCAAAAGCAGAGAAGGAGAAAAGAAAGCCAAGCCCGTACTGCAATGAGCAGTGGAGCTGGAAAGAGCGATTACTTTACGCTCTCCTTGCCTGAAATTATGTGTTTCCATTCTATAGCATCTTTGTTTGTCATTTCCCTTCTTATGGTGCTTCACATAGACTTTCTTTGTTTCTACATCCAAACCCGTTATCATGTTACCTTTAAAGTTTAGTATCCAGAGACACAGGGGTCACCAGTGCCACTTTGTGCTGGGCTTGGATGACTTCATTAGCGAAACAGAACTGTGGGAACAGATTCTGAGTGACCCTCAAGACATGGAGAACTGTGGTTTGCTCTTTTTTTTTTTTTTTTAAATATGTTGTTCCAAAGACATCCAAACTGTTCTTTCAGTGGTATTTTCAGTGAACATTATAGAGACACTGATTAGCTTGGAATATAGGATATATCAGCTTTCTATACAAGTGTGCTGCCAGGGTCTTGCAATTTCCTTGTCTGGTGCAAAAAAAGTGATAAATTGCCTCAAATGCACAAATGTCATAATGTTTTGATTATTGTTGCCAAAAAAAAAAAAAAAAATCTGTTTTTCATTCAAAAACTTAACCTGTAGAACCAAACCACAAAGTATTTGGAACTTGATTCTGTACCTGGTACCTTCTTCACATGGGACTCTGCATAAGTCTCATAGGTGGTTGCATGTTTTTGAAATCGAGCTCCCTTTAATGAAAGGATTGGCAGCAGGAAATAAAGATGGGATGGCATGATATTTTTTCTGACCTTGAATGCTCAAGGAACCTGTCCCGATATCACAGCATCTCTTGTTCTGAGAGATAGAGGCTGGCAAGGTATCATTATTACTAGGGCATCCAGGACTTTGACACACTTTTCTCAGGTGTGTTGGTATTTTGATGCCAAATCATTTTCCTCATTAGAGTTCAGCTTCTCTTACACTGAAGGAGGTGCACAGAAGAGAAGTTATTGTAATTTCTTAATTACTGACATGCTGAACTGTCAGCACGAGTTTCATGGATGTCTCTGTTCAGTCATGATAATGGAGTTTTGCCAAAAAGTTCAGCATGGCCTGGATTCTATCTTGGATGCACCACAAGGGAAAAAAAAACACTTTGGACTCTGTTCCACATCGATTCTATACACCTGCTCACATATTTCCTTGATGTAGCTACATTTTTTCATTAAGTAAACCTATTCACTGCATTAGAAATGGTCATTTGGGTACTGATGGGTCTTCTTGTCTATCCAAATAAGACACCTGCCTAATGGACAGGCAGCTTTGACATATTGCACTAACCGAAATTAGTACCCAACATACTTCAGCTGCTGGGTTACATTTTTATTCTCTCACATACTTCTTCAAATTTATATTTTTTAAATACATTAAAACCCATACTTACTGACATCATTAATGACCTACATAAAATCAAATGTGTAGGAGATCAAGTGGAAGAATCAGTGTTTATATTTAGATGTTATTGTTTAAAGCAAAGCCAGATCATTAGATCAGTAAACAGTACTTTAGCTAGAAGCTTGGTCAGGCAATAAGCACATAGTTTATTATTAGATAGTACTTTATTAATACTTTCAAAGACAGACTAGATTAGCTGGGTGAAATGATCATTTTCCACTAATAATTAAAGTGATGCAATATCTTCAGAGCTGAACAATGATGAATTTTGAAGCGAAATGGATTGGAATCTCAACATAGTACTGGATCCAGACTTTTATGGGAAGGTTTATTCTTGTACTGTTCACATGAAACTTCACAGCTGACTTCAAAAGCCTGCTAATCCAAACCCAGTGCCTGTGTAAATGATTTTCATTTGAAAACAATATTTAGCTTGGGTTAAATAGAAGTCTAGCTCTTTTATCCTAGCACAATTCATGATAAACACACTGAAGTCAATAGTCAGATTACACTGCCAAAGTCCAGATCTATCAGAGGGTTAAAAAAAAAAGCAGAAATAAGAAAGGAAAGTAAACAATATTTCCAAAGATTCTTGATTAGATATTCAACAGGTACATATATCTCCCTAATGCCTACACACGAATAAGGAGCCAGAGCAGGATCTCAGCCTCCCACTCCGATTTTCTGATGAAAGTTGATACTGGATCTTTGGAGCTGAGACAACCTATGAGTTCTGGTTTTGATAAAAATTTCCCTTCTAGATTCACTTTGTATACACTTTTACTGCAGCAAAACAAATTAAGAGATTTCTGGGCTGTCTCTGTGATGAACTTAAACCCAATTCAAAACTTGTGTTTTGTCTTTATGCATTTCTGTACGTTATCTCCTGCCCCACCTCTGTGTGGCAGGAAAACCCAGAATGTCAGATGATTTGGGATATTCCCACACTGCAAACACATCTACTGCATCACTTAGGCTATTCACTGGCTCCAGCTGACTTTGAAGGATTTATTGAAAAAATGTGAAAAATGTACCTTGGTTTCTTGTTTATGGTTTGTTAAGCTATGAATTAAAGTCCCAAAGTTATGCATAAGTCACTGATGTGTTAATTTGGTTAAAGCTAGAGGTGAGCAGCTCATCTGTGTGACTGACAGATACAGTATTAGCACCTGTGTCTGCCTTGCTTGGCTTCTCTCTCTTTCAGTTGTAATTACATCTAAAATCCATATACAGAGAGAGTCAGAGTCACTCGTCAGAGTCAGTCTCTCCTGGAGAAATGGTGGCAATAGCTTTTTGCTTTCAATTTTCATTTAGAAAAAATAAATTAGGTTTTTATTCTCAGGCTGCTCTGTTGCTAGTGACAGACAGCAAGTAAATTTAGCAATGTTTACAATTTGTCAGCTATTTCTTATTTAGCGCAGGACCTGGGACAATTTCCCGTTGTCTCTGCTGGTCTTCTGAAGGATCCCATCTTGAGTCCAAATTTTGCAGCCTTTCCCTCTCAACTGAGTATGAGTTTAATGCTTCATTCTGCATGGCTCATCCATTTTTTGTTCATGTATGTATGCATATGGAAATCTCTTCCAGGGCAAATCAACTCCCCGATCTCACATCATTATCATTGAACTCACCTCATCCAAGGTGAGTTTGGATGTGGGTTTTGTTACTTGTTTGCCATTAATTTGTCTATCATCTTCTACATCTAAAATAATTCTGAACGCATTTCAGGTGACTTCCTAGTGTTTAAACCTCATATATATGCTAAATGAAGATGGTGATACAGCAAAGGCACACACTAAAGTGCATAAGAACATAGGTTTGTAGGATTAAAACAGGAAAACTTTTTTGATGGTTTGTTGATTTTTAATCAAAGGAGATGAACATTTATATTTGATTTCATAGAAATTTTATTTGAATTTTTGCAGCAACTTATATATATCTGTACATAACTGAAGAAAGAATTCATATATATAGGTATTCTGTACTTTACTACTCAAAATAAAAATATGTAACTTTTCCTCTTTTTCAGTACTTATCTTAAAAGTACTTAGGGATACGTTAGATAACTATCAATCAGGAGCTTCCATAAGCACAGAAATGTCATCCTCATCCATTTGACCTGCTAAGGAATTAATCTCACATGGTTGTGAGTTTGAGAGAGTTTTTAAGAAGGTAAATGTATTTTTTTTTCCATTTCCCCCCTTTTTAATAGCAAATACTATCAAGAATGTTTGAAAACTTTTAGAATTCCCATCCAAGTTAATCCTTTTAAACCTAGCTATGCTTATTAGCTTTCTTTGAACAGATAAGGCTTAAACAGATGTGTCATTTGAAGAACTGAAGTCAATTTAATAGCAAAGAAGGATACAAAATAGTGGCTACAGAAGGTGAAATGTGGCATTTGATGAAATAGTGGTGATACATTTTTAAATCTCTTCTAAAACTATATTGTTGAAATGACAGAAATTACTAGTGAGCTGTTATGGTTTTAGGAATTATAGGCATCAACCTATTTAGTGGTGCTAAGAAGCAGCTTGAATCCCTGGCTGTCTCTCTCAAGTCATTTCTGATGGCATGGCAGCTTCTGCAGTTAGCTCTATCGCAGACAAGAAGTGCCTCGAATTTATCAGCCGGTGGGTTGAAATGTAAAGATAGGAAGCCTCTTTATCCATCTTTAGGAGTAGAAGGAAATTCTTAAACCATCTGAATTAAAATGGCAATTTTAATTGAGTTCTCGCCTATATCTCTTTGTATATCCTCCCGGATGGTGGCAGCTGAGAAACACAACATCACCTCATTTGGATTGTCCTATTGTGCCAGCGGATGTGTCTGCTGTGGCTAGGCAGGATGGTTTAACAGGGATGTGTACAGCAAGTGTCTCTGGAATTGAAAGACATTTCATTAGACGTATCTGCAGCATACATGAACAGCAGAACTTTATAGTAAGGGCACATTGTGCTGCATCGTCAAGGAAGAGTCCAAGGAAAATATTCCACTTTGCTATACAAAGCTTATCTTGGAAGGTTATTTACTGTTAATATTCCAGGCAGGAGTTTCTGAGTTTCAGATAGATCTTTGAAAGCACACTCACAGAATGAAAAGCAGAGGTAGTTTTGAAAACAGGAGTCGTAGAAAGACCTGGAGGGGGAGTTACTAGCTGAACAGCTTTTATTTTCTGCCTGCAGCTTAGGAGGCAGTTGGGGCCTGGCTCCTTAATTCAGCAACCCACTCACCCTGGAAGAGACCTCAGTGGGTGTGAGGATGTATCACCACTTTGGGGTCTGTCTGCAGTGCTGTGGTAGGATAAAGGAGCTGTGCTCTAAAGAGAAAATAATTCCTTTGATGGTAGACTCCCTGCAATTGTAAATCATCATGACTACCTTAAAATCTCTCTGCCTCCCAAGGGCACTATGATCAAATAAACAAGTTTTCTGTGTATTTTTCCAGCATCACTATATCTGAGGAAAACTCATCAAGGTCCATGTTTCAAATAGTGGCTCTTTGCAAATCATCCCAGAGGCAACTGAGGATTTGGGAAGTGTTAACACTTGTGCCTGGGATGGACAATTTTCCATAAGGATCAGTCCAATAGATGAGGTAATAGCATTTTGCTGAGGCAGAGGGAAGGGATGGCTTAAGAAGAGATGAACAGGAGCTAGAGCCAAATTTAAATTAATTAACTTCAACTAGACTGAAATTTTATTGTGAAAAGTCAGTAGCTGGGACTGGTGAACAAACTTGAAAAGACCGAGTTGGGAAAGTAAAATAATTAGTGTGGATCTCAGAGTGAGGCTGATAACAAAGCCTTGGACTCATGGTACACTGTGATTTGCCAGAGCTGCTTCTGGGCCCATTTCTGAGTGACCACTGTTGCTAAACTCTCAGAGGTAACACACACCTGCCTTTGCAAATTCAGCTTGAGAACAGCGGTGGTCCTTCTATTACACAAATCCCCAGCTCCTAGAATAAAATTATTATAAGGTCATTGAAGCTGCTTCTTAATTTTTCTTTTTCTATTTTTCTTCTGTATTTCTGAGTGAATAAGATCTAAATACATAGAAAATACTTCAGATACAACCACGACGCTGTTATTCATTTATTTTGCAATTTAATTTTTTTAAACCAACATTCTGGTTTTGAGTGCACGAATTTCACAACACTGTCATGTGACAACAGCTAATTTAGAATAAGCGAGCTCTCCACACTGAATTTGTTAATATTAATTATTTTGATAATTTTCAGTAATAAAATAATGGGCCAGACCCTCAGCTATTGCCAATGGGGAGGCATCAGCAAAAAGAAGCTTTATAACAGGAGTCATACTGCTCAGGTAAGTGACATCTGACAATCTTGCTTTGCAGCAGGATTTTTTTAATGTGTTGTTTGCTTATTTAATAAATAAATATGCAGGTGCAATTAATTTCCTCCGGTTTTGGATATCTTAAAGTCACAGCCCTGCTGCATGTTTTAGCACCCTGAGTTGTCAATTAAGAGAGCAAAATCTCTTCAAAGATCTTTGAGGTCACTGAAGATGCCTCTTTTTCATCAATTTTTGCTGAGGCAGCCTGCAGAATCGACTTGGAAATATTGAGGCTTAATGGAAAGAGTGGGAAATATCCTAAGAGAAGTACATGCAAGAAAGAAAACTGCAAATTTTGGAGGGTCTCAAAGGATCCTTATATAACAAAGTAATTCAAATTCAATAAATGAGATAAAGAGTTGAACACGCGTGTTCATGCTGAAGAGAGGTGGGTCAGAAGTATGAATGTCTGACTGTTTAGCTGAGCCAAACCTCCAGCTGTTGTTTTTGGTAGTCAGGGTGCTATTTTACCATGAAACAGTTCTGAAGTCTTTTAAAAGGCATAAGCAGAAGAGGTTACTTGTGCTCAGCAAGGTGACTACTAGTGGAGGACTGTGAACATCTGCTCAAGGATGTCTTCATGCCAGTAATACTGATGGAGTGTCACAGGCTACAGTTATCTGGGGTGTAACAGGCATAGTAATGTGGACTGGCACTCCCAATGTACTCCAGTTCCCTCCTTTAATAGACTAAACACTCATGTCTCTTTAACCACTTACAAAAAGATGTTATGAAATGGCTGTAGTCACAAATGGGTTTTTAAATGGTTTTAACGTAATATGACAATCTGTTCACAAATCCTGATGTGTTTACAAAACATATCCTTGCTGCCTAATATGTTTATTTTAACAATTTATTCGTGTCCAAATGCCATTTTCACATGCTAGGTTTGTTTGGATTTTGCATAAGGTTGTACCACTTATTCAGGAATGTCTGACAATAATGCAGCATTGGGAAAGAGTTCAACTATTGTTTGGGTTGAATCACATTCAACTTCTGTAATTCACCGTTTAGAGCCTGAGTCATCAAATAGCAAAACACACGGGTTAGTACTGGTTAGTTTCTACTCTCAGCCAGAACAAGTGACCACGTCTTTAGCCTGACCACAGGTAAAAGAAATTAGTCTCATCTGGGCGTAGCAAGACAGAGCTTAAGTGACTTCCAGTGCTATCAAATATTTTGCCATAGTGCAGTTCCATTTGGTTAGGAGCAGATATCCCAACTTTCCAGTCCGATGTGAAGTTTAGCAGTGTAGCTGGATTTTCCCCCAGCTTTGTACTTTTTGTTGGTAGGGTCCACAGTTCACTATGTTCCCCCTCTTTTCAGTAGATGAGGGAATCTTTTTCCACCTGGGGGAACAATTACTTGGCTTTAGTTGTCTTCGTTGTTTCCTAGGATGATTCCAGCACATGTCGTACTTGTACTCCACACCATTTACAGTGCAAATCCTCCAGCAATTATAAAGAGCACAGAGTATCAGATGGCACCACTTCAGCCACAAACATGATCATTCTTCCATGCTATACAAGTGATTGTCATACAGTAGCAAACCAATTCCAGAGTTTCTTCCTTCTGAAGGCGTCTAAGGACTAGTACACCTAAAAGATATTAAAATGGTAGAGTGAAGGTCATGTAAACATTTTGTTTCTTTCATATAATGTACTTCTGTAGAAAGGTTAGGCTAGCCTGCGCTAGAGATTGACCACCAGCCATGAGTCTGGCTGTCACCGGCTTTTATAAATATCAAAGCATCCATGTCCCTTCAAGAACCTCTCCTAAGGACAGAATTGACTTTTGGCCTCATTCAGGCTTTGCATTATTTTAACTCCTACAATTTTAGAGTAAGCAATAGGCAAGTCAAACACAGATTTTTGTAGTCATGTTCCAATTTCCATGCTGAAATGTTTGATCGTTAGTGGAGCAGGAGAAAGAGGGCTACTGAATTTCTCATATCACCTCCCTTCTTATTATTCTTTCCCCATATTATGGATTTCTTATCTGTCTACAGTATTAAGTAGAATGAGCATTTAATTTACTTATTTTCACAAGAAAGTCTACCAGCATGTCTCGATTCTGTCAACACAGAAATAGTAATGAGTATTAATTAGAAGGAATGAATTTCCAGTCCTTACCACTTTCTAGGCCATGGGTAATTTATATTATATCCCATATAATATATAACAAATATAGCATTTCATAAGTCTTTTGTGGATCATTTAAATCACATTTATTCATAACCCATCTTTACTGCTAATGAAGATTTTAGCTTTGATGCTACCCACTGGTGGGGATTTAGCCTTCTTTTTACCATGTTTTTCTACCAGGCTATTATTGCAAATGCCAATCTTACAACCTATGTAAGGAATCCAATAATTGCAGGGCATGATAGTTTTTTGGCCTTTAAGCTAAGGAATTTCCAAAAGAATTTCCTTGTAGTTTTAATTTTCTTCAAACTTCACTTAACCCAAGTCAACCTGTCCATCATTCCTGTTAACATGGATTCAGCACAAGGCAGCAGCAGACCACACCACATATGCCACAATGTATTATTCTTTCTAATCAAAGGGTTTGCTTTGGTTTCCAAAGTGTGGGAAACCTGACACAAGATGCCCATTCCAGATAGGGAAGGATCCTCTGCTCTTCAGCACAGTGTAATAATAACAACAACAATAACTTTGATTTTGTTTCAAGGCTTCTCGCTTGGGATCCTACAGAGGTTCTAATATCCCGCCATGCTAGCATATTATTTTTGGACTGAATGCTTGGATGAGCTTGATTTACATCTTATCTCACTCCATAGCCTATAATGTGTTTTTAAATCATGTCCAAACAATTTACCACAAAAGCAAAATCGGAGGAAAGCAGTGGGAAGTATCTTGAATAAGTTGAGCATCAAAGAGAGAAACCTCAGAGGACGAAGAGGGGTTTATTTGCAGCTGGCTGAGTCATGTTTCATGTGGGGTATGGTCCCTTGCTAATAATAAACAAACTGCTAAAATATTATTCCACACTTTAGTAACTTGTTCAGTAAGTTAGTATGTCGTGTGTAGACATGTTCACTGGTAACTTGTATTCTTTAAGAACTTTTCCCCTGATAGCCTTTCAGATAACATTAGAAAATAACTTTTTCCTACACTTCTTCAGTCATATGTAACACAGCCAATGCTCTGGAGAGGCTTCCTTTTTTTGCCCTGTGGTGTAGTATGTATAGTGTTTATGCTGTGAATTTACAGCAAAGTGTCTTAAAAGAAAAGTGATAATCACATCAAGTGAATGGACCAATGTTATTCATCACGTCAAGAGTGATTGTTTAATACTGCTGTTTCTGGGTGAAAAACAGAGTTTTTTGGGAAAAAAAGACCAGTTTTTCAGCAAAGATGTTGTTTTCTTTGGAAAAAGTATCTTTCTGTTGCTTTTCTTACAGCATAATTTTGTTTTAATATGTATATTGTTATTTTCATTTTTAATAAACTATATTTCCTCCAAGTGGGATTTTTTTGTTCCCAAAAAGGAAAGAAAAGGAGAACAGTATTAGAGAATAATAAGAGAATACTATTTTATGCTACATAATTTTTAGGAACAGTATTTCAGCCTTTGAGATAACTCTCACTGAAGTCTCAAATATGAGGACAAATGACATTACTACTTACATTTGGGAAAAAATGATGGAGTCTTCAGATAATCAGGCAAACACTTACCAGGAGAGGAGAAAATAGCTAATGAGTTATATGTGACACAGTCATAGCCACTGAGCTGTGAAGTCCCCTCATCATCAGTTTTGGTTGCATCTGTTTTGATAATACTGCAATTAAATAAATTAAAATTTCTACTAGTATGATTTGAGGCTGGGTAGGAGAGAGGCTTATGGAAAACACAGAACCTTAAAATGTTCCCTAGGGTGTGGGTCTGCGTTTGTGAGGAACATGCACTGCTGTTGCTCGAAGGATGCACTTTAAAGAAGTGATGCATAAAGATATGTGCCTCTTAGAATTGGAAGTTTATCCCATTTATATGAAAACATGCCAAGCTTAAAGGCATGAGGGTTGATGAGACTCAATTGCATTGCAATAAGAATAGACTCACCAACCTTGCAGCCACTCAAACCCAGGTATAACTCAAGCATTTAGGTCAGCCATGGCTCTCAGGCCATGAAAAGTGATGTGTAGCCAGAACAAGGCTTAAAATGGCCCCTATGACTTATTTGCTGTGATATAACAGCAAAACAGGACCAACAAAGCCATTGCTTCTTCTGGTTTCCATTGGTCCAAGGCATCTCTCACCACAGCTGATGCTCACATCATGTGTTTTGTGTTGCACTCTAGAAATAACTATTTTCGTTATGCAGTGCATGTGCTGAACAGTGACAGATTTTAAACAATATTATGACTCCTAAGAAACCATAGTCAGTGTCTTAAGTACACTGTCTGTGAGATCACTTTATCTTAACACAGGTTGTGGTTCTCTTTAGCTTACTGAATGCAATTTGAAGTTTCTAGGGGAAAAAATGTAAGACCTCAAGAAGTACAAAAGAAAAACAGAAAGAGAAAGAAAGGAAAAAGTGAACTTGTGGTCAAAATTAGAGATACCCCTTACGCTTTCAATTTTACTCTTAAAATAATGAGTAGTCCTGTATTTAGGGCATTGTGTTTGGGATGGTGAAGGTGAAAGTTCCTGTACTGAACGAGACAGAAAAATTATTTGATTGTTGGTCTACCCTCTCCAATGCAATGTTCTTATACTGTGAATCCTGATGGTTTTAGGAACGAGGGTGCAGGAGTAATGAAGAATAATCCCTATGTCCATGAAAAATCTTGCTAAAGAAAGCATGCACATTCCCCTTTTAGTCCCCATTTGTAAACTGTGGTGGTTTCAGATGTGAATGTTTTGTGCTAAAAAAAACCCAGAAATACTTGAAAAGCGTTTACCCATCTTACTTAATCCAAAAATTGGAAAAAAAACCCCAACCCAGCCAACCAATTAAAAAAACNAATGTTCTTATACTGTGAATCCTGATGGTTTTAGGAACGAGGGTGCAGGAGTAATGAAGGATAATCCCCATGTCCATGAAAAATCTTATCCTTGCTAAAGAAAGCATGCACATTCCCCTTTTAGTCCCCATTTGTAAACTGGTGGTTTCAGATGTGAATATTTTGTGCTAAAAACACATAGAAATATTTGAAAAGAGTTTACCCATCTTACTTAATCCAAAAATTGGAAAAAAAACCCCAACCCAGCCAACCAATTAAAAAAACCCTTCTCATTTGAACAATAGGGTACTCGAGTCTCTTTTAAGCAGACCTAAGGTGTTTCTTCAATGGCTGCTTGATTTCTCACCAGAGCATTTCTTACCCTACGGGACATATAGCACCTCCTGAGATGAAGTCATGGTGCCCCCCAGCATTGGACCTGAGGACCCATATTTGCTAAAAGGGATGGATTTGTCTGTAATTGTAGTCACATTAGCACTTCTCTGAGGGTCAGCACTAGAGGGCAATACAGCCACGCACTTAGCCACACACCAGTGATTTTTCAGTGGACTGTTGTTGCTCCAGTGACATGAAAGAGGGAGGGTGGAGATGAGCTGTCAAAACTATGAGTCAGAGGGTAAACTGGTCCCACCTTAACCACAGTGAAAATGCCAGTCCTCTGCCATGCAGCAATTTATCTTATCAGACCACTATCAGAAATTAACACCAGGCAAAACAGCAAGATAAATATTATTAATTCAATTATTAGAGATAGATGATATATTAACTACAGAGAAGTTTCGCAATGATCTTGGAAATTAATAGCTTAAATTGCATGTGTACTATATACAATCAGCAAATCCAGCTTTATTCTTATTAATTAAAAAAAAAAAAGGTTTCAAGACTGGTCAAAAGAGATGTCATTCTGAACTTGGCTTTGCCCTCCACTTTACTGAAACTCTATACGTAAAAATGGAGAGATGATTGATACAGGACAAACTAAAAATTTCACTCTGTTGGGACCAGGATTCATTTCAACCCATCATTGTTCATTATTCTGCTTAGTGGTGACATAATTTCAGAGTCAAGATCCTCAGGGACTCAACTGGAGCTAGCTCCCATTTGCTGGTCTTCCTGCAGAATAATGCCAACTTCACTACCAGCCAAAATATGAGTTTGTAGAAAAGGCGACAAACTCCATGACATACTGAGCATGAACCTCTCTCCTGGAAATCTCTCTCCCCTGTTAGACTGATTTTATATCTCAGAGAATACTGAAAAGAAATAGAGTTGTTATAAATGCTCCCCCCCAACCTGCCCACAGCACTTTTTTTTTTGCCTCTCTAGCATAGTTTATACTTATTTCTTCAACCATTATTAATGTACTTTCCAGGAAGAAAAAATAAATCCACCACATAGAAGGTTAATGTATTTTCCTTATCTAATTAAGTGTTGGCACCATTATCTTCTTGGTTTAGCTGGCACAAATCTCTGTATTTATATAAACAACAAAAAATGTAAATTTTACAACATCTGGCTTAGAGTTTTTACATTGGTTCAGACCTACGGTCTCACCACAACTTAAAATCATATAAGTATTCACAAGTAAAACAATGGGGATTGAAACCTGCAGAAATGTGGAATTTTGATATCTTTTTCATGACTGCACAGTGGGACTGTGCCACGTTTGCTGCTTGTCAGACTCCACCTTTGTAACCAAGATTGGTATCTGAACAGGTTTACTTCTCAACCTGACATCAAGTGTATCAGAATATCCTACATAAAGAGCAAAAACATGAAGTAACCCCTCACCATTATTCAAGTAACTTGGCCACTCAAATTATTTATTTTATGGGGCAGTGCTTCTATAGCTCCCTGCTGGCTTTACCTCACCTGCAGTGCTGCTGTGGCACAAATCTATATAGTGATTTCAAGTCAATAGAAACTCATCAAGGCCAAAAAGGCCGTGAGTAGCACGATGCAGTTCAACAGCAGACATCCTGAAACCTTACAGTTTAAGGCACTCACTACGACTGTGGGAAAGCAGAGATAACATTAAGTCAATATGGAAGAAACTTTAGAGACATATCAAGGCACAACATTGCTTAGGGGGCTGTGCAGTTTTTAGTTTTCTCAACATCTCCAGATCAGTCTAGCACTTTTGGGGCAACAAACTGCCAATAAAAAAATTTACATTCTGATTTAGGTGGTTACTTTCAGGCAAGGCTTACTGAGCATTGGCGTATGCTATCACGGAAAATGGAATTTATATTTTTTTTAAAATGTACAATCACAGAGACGTGTTTCATAAGCTGGAACTTGCAGAGGTAGCTGAATGAAATGTGAGGGACTGCTTTGTATAGAAGGTTAGACTAGCTGATCCAATAGCCCATTCAGAGCTTTAAGTCTCTGGGAGCCTATAGTCTGAGCTACAGACTTAAGCCTCTTACTGAGAGTTGAAACAGTTTTGTATTGTCCATAGATCATGTATAGAGGAGAAAGCAGACCAGACGGTGAGCAGTGGGTTGCATACACCAGGGAAGATGTAATTTGAAAAGGAATCCAACCTTATACTGAGTCATAATAGAAGTTTTATTATTACTTCTCCATGTGTGCGTATAATACCTTATTTAAAGTTGGAAATACCAGGTACCTCTGAAGTGAAGATTACAAAGCAGAAAGACTTTAGAGTGGTTAACAAGATATCACACTAAGCATCACCCTACGCCAGAAGATGAAAGGATAAAATCAACAGAAGTGCAAACACTTAAGAGTTGCTATTGCTGTTTTTATATTTGCCCTTCCTCAATGGATGTGTAAGCATGAGGAGGTTATGCTGTCCTGTGTTTGCTCATCTCTGGTCTTTCTCAGTTCACCTACTGCTTACCTGTATTAGAAGGAAATTAAAAATCAGCTCTGATTTGCATTGAATCAAAGGAGATTGTAACTATCTGAAGTTTTACAAGTGGGGACTTCACTTTAGTGATGAAGTTTCAATGGCTTTTTTTCCTGGTACTTAGAGAAGGTTTGTGATGCACCAGTAGCTTGTTAGGCTGTTACTCTATTTTATTAGGTACTAATTTCTTTTAATGTGAGTTTACTTCATCTCACTTTGTTTGCTGTTATTTCTTGAGTGGGTTCAGTTATCTGCTTCTTAAAAGGAGATTTCAGACTGATAGTAGTTACCTAAGGGAGCCATGGACGTTAATTTAACCATTAATGCATGTCACTTGACAACTGTTTGGGAGGACTACTTTCTACTGACTCTAAATAAATATCTCTAAGTTAATCTATGAATGTGAAAAATTGCTTAAGAATGACACATGAACATAAAGATTAATATTGTCATAATAAGTACTTTCTAACTAAACAATCAAAAATATTAAAAAAAGACGAAAGTGAAAATAGTAGTTATACGATGGGTGGGGTTTTTCCCCTAGTATTAGCTCCAAAGTTTAGTAAAACCAAGGGAAGGTCTCCTTTTATTCTGTTAATTGAGTCCCATAAAATAAAACAAGGCTTTTCTACATTTGCTACTGTATTGGTAAAACACAAAAACCAGGTGATGTGTGTGTAGCAAATGCAAGTCAGCAACGGGTCTTAGATTCCTTTGAGCTCAAGATCTGCACATAAGTCAAATGCATCGACTTGAATGGACGACTTGGTGAACAGCTCAGAAAAAAGTTAAATAATTATTTCCCTCACAGTGAATATTTACAGCATATTCTCATCAGATCAATTTTCTGGTCAATTTTCAATGAGAAATAAAAGTTAAGGGTTGGCTAAAAAAAAAACACCTGTGAAGGACTTCAGGGAACTCTTCTCTGTTAGGTTTTGGTGAAAAGTTTGGAGAGGGCTGCTGACCACAGCAAGGAGGGGGACCTTACTGTAACAGATGGCATCCCCCACAAAGTTAATTGGTACTGTCATGCTGACAAAGCTCCCAAACTGTACAATCATCTTTCCATTTGCAGTTACAGTAAACGGTGCTACTTACAGATAAATAACAATGGCATGAACCTTATACTTCAGCCTCGTGTGATATCTTCTGTTGCAAAGAGAAGTCCAAGCAGCAAGGACAGACTCCTGTTAGCAAACCTGTCATGAATCCAAGGGCAATGAGACATCAGGGTTTGTCATGTCAATAGCAAATTCAAGTGAATCAAACTGCCAAGTGTTTAAAAAAACCCAACTTACTTTACCAAGGGATTTTTGTAAGTAAAATGTAAAAATCCAGGAGATCAAAGCGTAAAAGTCCATTCTTCTAGTTGAATATTCCATCATCCCTGCTCTATGTATTTAGCGTCTTTTGGGGGTTTAATGTAGGATGATTGTATTGACAGAAGTGGAAATTGCGTTGGTCAGTAAATTCGAGTCAAATCGAAAACATCAGCCAAGTTTCACCTGAAATCCGAATTTCATAGTTGGAAAACCTACTGTCTTCTCTCTTTTTTCCTTTTTTTATTAAATTATGATTTTAATGTACATACTTCTTTCCCCCCTCCAGTTCTGCATCTTCATAACGTTTTGTGAGTTCCTCTCTTGAAAAATGAAAGAGCCTGAAGATGGTTGAATTAGGAAATTTTTGTACATCTGACTGGACCAAGCACCTAAAGCACCCAAGCAACTAAAGCTACGTCACATCATGATTCAACTTCAAAGTGTATGTGATGATTAAAAAATTCCCTTACCAAAAAAAGCTCTGGAAAATCATATTTTTTTTCATCATTATTTGAATCTCAGCTGCATAAAAGAAATGTTGAGCATTCCCAGATGAATTCATGAGCATCCTCTAGTCCTTTGTTCCTGTTGCTTTACATTAAGTAGCACATTTAACAGGAAAAAGTAGAATTACAGGATTTTGGCAATTTGCCTGAATTACAGAATCACAGAATCACAGAATCACCAGGTTGGAAGAGACCCACCGGATCATCGAGTCCAACCATTCCCTCCAAACACTAAACCATGTCCCTCAGGACCTCGTCTACTTGTAACTTAAACACCTCCAGGGAAGGCGAATCAACCATCTCCCTGGGCAGCATATTCCAATGTCTAATGACCCTTTCTGTGAAAAACTTCCT
>WAAB01016446.1:0-17396 GCA_013389865.1 Piaya cayana | reverse complement strand
ATCAGGTTGGTTTGGCAGGACCTGCCTTTTGTAAACCCATGTTGGCTGGGCCTGATCACCCGGTTCTCTTGCAAGTGCCTCATGATAGCACTCAAGATCACCTGCTCCATGACTTTCCCTGGCACTGAGGTCAGACTGACAGGCCTATAGTTCCCCGGATCCTCCCTGTGCCCCTTCTTATAGATGGGTACAACATCAGCCAGCCTCCAGTCCAGTGGAACTTCCCCAGTCTTCCAGGACTGTAGGAAGATGATGGAAAGGGGTTTGGCCAGCACATCCGCCAGCTCTCTCAATACCCTAGTCTAGTAGCAACATAAAGACTCAAACCTGCACCTTATATCCCAGCCTATAACTCAAATTGTTAGGTTCTGCATTCGCCCAGGGATGTTGTGGATGCCTGCTGCAAATGTTCAAGGCCAGGCTGGATGTGGCCTTGAGCGGCCTGGTCCAGTGGGAGGTTTCCCAGCCCATGGCAGAGGAGTTGGAGCTAGGAGACCTTTGAGGCACCTACGAACCCAAACCATTCTATGATTCTATGGTCCTATGAACCTAAGATTCTATGATTTATCTTATTTGCACATTTAAAATGTAACAGTAAATACTTTGGAAAATGCAAAACCATTCTCAGATAGGTTCTTTGTGTCCCTTCTGTATATTTTTAAAAATTGGAAGCTTAATATTTTAATGAATTCATGATTATTATTATTATTTATTACTGTAAACTAGCTTATGCGACACCAACTGAGGTTGCATTATTATAATGAACCTGAGTAGAGCACCCACAGTCCCTCCTACACAAGGGAATTAAAAATTTCTAAGAATTTGATTTCTAAGTATGATCTTTGGTGAATACCAAAGAAATATGAATCACTAGTTGTGAGTCACATGAAAATGTTACAAGGCATAAAGCGAGAACTGTTCACGTGAAACATTTTACATGAAAGAAGGTGGCCAGCTGACTAGATCAGCAAGCTGGCTGCGGGACCTGCAAATTTCCACTGAGATCTTTTATTTTTACACATGGAAAAAAAAAAAAATCTCCTCTGCTGAAGAAACTGATGTAGTGGGAGGTTTGAATTGAGAGCAGCCATATTTAAACCAAAATCTAGCAAAACAACCCCACCCCTGTCGAGGCCAATTTACCACACCTCAAGCTTTTTAATGGATGTGAGAAGCAGGTTGATTCTGAAAACAAAACTGGTTAATAACAGGTTTTCTATTGCTCTGACCACATTAATGCTGTAGATTCAGTGTCTAAAAGACAACCAGTGTATCTGTTTTTAACCCTCTCCTTATTACGTGATTCACTGTTGTTTCTTCTCTATAATTTTCATATACCGGAGCTAGCGTTACAGCAGGTTTGTAGTGTGGTCTTTACTTCTCGAGTGACTCTTGTTTGTACCTATATGAGCCAGTTTAGAGATGTCCTGGGAATCTCTACCAAAACCACAGTCTCTCTGGAATAGACATGCCCAGAACCTTTCTTTGTGGATTTGTTCACACCATCTGCCTGTAAAACAGAATTAATATTTTCTGTCAGCCTCATTTTGGAGCTGACGAATTGCTGCCCAGTGAAATGGTGGGGCCTGCCCACAGTCAGACAAAAAGTCTGGGGAAGAACAAGGAGATGCCCCAAATAATCTCAATCTCACTCAAAGTGCTATGCTATTGTAACATCATTATCCCCCAATGGAACACAATTCCACGCAACTCTGGGAATATATTCTGACTCTCAGTCTTGAAAAGACTGAATTTGAAAAGAAAAAGACTATTCTGATAAACTGCACTGTGGATAAAGGTTTAGCAACGACAGAGACTGACTTTGGTTCTTGACAGACAACAGAAATGCCAAATAAATGCAACAGAAGTAGTTTTGATTGTCTTGAGAGCTCAGAAAAACACATCAGCATTTTTTGAACACTGCATAGATGGTATCTGGTCTGGTGGTCCACTGGCAAACAAAGAAAGAACAAAAAAAACAGGGAGGACATGACAAATGCAACTGAATTAGCCCACATCTCCAACTGAAAGAGAAGCGTTTGTCCCCAGAAAACATTTTATTTCCAGCAAGCTACTCTCTAGGTCAGATTATGCTGCTCCAACAAAGTCGACATTAATATCAAAAAATAGCAAAAACATAGAATAACTTTTCAAAGTAAACATATATTCTCCAACACAATGTTTCCTTCTCCTTTAATATACTGAAAAGAAAAGATTTCTATCCCAGAGGAAAGTTCTGGACATGCTATGTTATGCAGTAATATTATGCTCTAACATTTCAGTCATCTAAATATTGTTTTTGGGATTAATCGTGGAAACTTCACAGTGGAAGAGGAAAGGGGAGGGGAAGTTGCATGGAGAAAAGAGGGGGGAAACATCCTTTATTAAAGCTCCATTAGCTCCAGAAAGGAACTCTGTGAAATGCATGAAAAATATTTTGAATTATTCAAAGACATCTATAATTTGGGTGTCTGTTTTCAATGTCAAGTTCCCTCCTAACTTCTATCACTTTTTTTTTCTCTCTCTCTTTTTTTTTTTTTTTAATTTCTGCAGAGGAGGATAATGCTTATTTCAGAAGTAAGTGGGGGAAAGATGGATTGTCTTTATACGAAGTTTAAGTGTTGGGTAAGGCAATTAAGCGGAACAGAAAATAACTAGGATTAAAACCCTTTTTTAGATCCTGCCAGGGCTGAAATCTTTGTCACATGGAAGATGTCTTTAAGCTCCAGTAAAGTTTGGGTGAGGCAATTGTGAGGATGGTTCTCTAGTGACTGTAAAACCTTAAAAGCAGCAAATGGAGGGGAAGTTTTACTGGAAAGGAAGGGCAATTTCTTTCTTTCCCCAACCACCCTTTTTTTAATGTCAGATGTCAACTGCACACCTGTGCTAAATATAACCCTATAGCTGCCTTTTGGGGTTGGGGGGTCTGGGGAGGATGGGGCTGGCAGAGAAAGCATCTCTCCTCGCCCCCTACGCAGGCTCCTTTCCGTCTGGGTTTCAGCTCACATTTCCAGTGAAAGCAGGTGGCAGAACAAGTGTGAATCATTGAGCTAGCGATGTTTGAGTCAAGGTTGAGGAAGGGGTTATTACACAACTTTCACATTTGGGTTGGAGATTGGTAGGTGCTCAGGAAAGAACAAACCCACACAAACTCATGGGCTGCTGGGGAAGGTAGGAGCTTTAACCCTTTGCTCTCCCTATTTGCCCTCACAAAGCTTGCAGGAAAACGATGCATAGGGGAGGCTCCAGATAAAAAGAAGAATATGTGAAATTGCACATAGATTTGTGTGATGCTGATTATCCATTATCATCACACCAGACTTCTTTGGTTTGCAGAACCAGTTTCAGCAGGTATCAAGCCACGTGGAGTGAGAAAAATCAGAAAAACTATCCCTCGTACACATGCGCAGAGGAAGGAAGCAAATTTGTTAAAGGACCTCAGGTCTGAAAGGAGGTGCAAGCTGCTGCCAGAGCAGTTTTCCACCAGCTGCTTCAAAACGGCTCCAATTTACAACCTCAGGTGCAAGATGCCTAGACGCTGTGACCCTTCCTCCTCTCCTTTATGCCTCTGCAAGAGCCAGGGCACTGGTTCACCCCCAGCCCTCCCTGTTAGGTTAGGATGACAGATCTAAATACCAGGAGTAATGACAGATGATGGTATAATTAGAGCAGTGAATTAAGTGTGGGAGTCCTGCAATTTGAGAGGTAGCTTGTGACCTCTGGGCTGTATTCATCATTGATGTGTGCCCTGGGACAACCCTCTGCAATCAGTGGGATGGCAGAAGCAGCAAGTAAGCACACGTTTCATCCCTTTCTGCCAAAAACATGGTGTGTAGGGAAAAAAAGACATCATGTTCAACTTGCCCTGCAGTTCAGAGAAAAAGTGAATTTGATGCTGATCTGATTCTTTCTCTAGTCACAAATAATCTGCTTTGGTATTACTATTTAATAGTAGCAGTGTGTAATATTTCTAAATTGCTTGTACTCAAAGTCGTGTGATCAGACATTAATAGACCTTGCGGCGACCTTGTTATCCCCAAGCGGCAGCCTGAACTTACTGACTGGCTTCTGGTTCTTGAGATCACCACAGCTGTATACATCGTCCTTGCTGCTGACGGGATCAAAACATTGTTTTTTCCTTGTGTTACACGGTGAAATTTCAGACCCAGAAATTTCTGGCATTTGCTTCTGAGGAGAATGTGGGGAAATTAATCTGTTCTGTTTGTTCTGGCTTAAATATGGAAACATCTGTTAAACCGTCTCCAATTGCCTCTTGGCTGCATTAAAGTGATGACAAATTTTGCCACTGATTACTGACTGTTTCATACTTTTTGCATACAAACTCTACACAATGCTCGGCACTGCTGTACCTGGTGGGTTGGCTGCCTACAAAATGTTTGGGATTAGATCTGCTCGTCAGCCTTGCACATCATTTTGATAGGCTTCCTCACAGCTATATGTTAGAACAAAGCTTTCCAGGAAGGTTCCAAATATCTGTACATTTATATTTTACATATATATATATCTGCACAGATATATATGTATGTACATATGCATTTGTGTATATATATGCACATCTATGCTTGCACTTTGCCCCTGTGTTGCCTTTCTGATCAGAAAATGTTTTGAAAAATAGAAAAGGATTTCAGTAGGAAACCTATTGCTAAACACAGCATATCAGTGCTATGCAAATAATTTAAAAAGGAGCTGTAGAAAGAAGTACTCAACTGAGCAACCCTGCCAAGGACGGATCAGCTGTTTGCTGGGGAGACGGGCCAAGTTCAGCGAGCAATGGTTGCTTCTCTCCCAGGAATCAGAACATAAACTGCAGGCTGCCTAAGTCCTGAAACACCAGAAAGTATTTCAAGGAGGTGGAAGATTTTATGGGAGGAAAAATCTAATAGAATTATTGGGGTTGGAAGAGGCCTTAAAGATTATTCCGTTCCACCTCACCTCCTCTCCTACCCCGCCCCCACCTCCCACCGTTCCACTAGATCAGGTTGCTCAAAGCCCCATCAAACCTGGCCTTGAACACTTCTAGGGATGGGGCATCCATGCCTTCTCTGGTCTCAACCTGTTCCAGAGACGCACCACCCTCATGGTAAATGGTTTCTTCCTAATATCTAATCTAAATATACTCTCTTTCAACTTAAAACCATTGTCCCTTATCCTATTCCTGCACTCCCTGATAAAGAGCCCCTCACCATCTTTCCTTTAGGCTCTCTTTGAGTACCCTCTTTGAGGCTGCTCTAAGGTCTTCCTGGAGCCTTCTCTTCTCTAGGCTAAACAACCTCAGATCCCTCAGCCTGTACTCGTATTTCTTGCACGTGTTTCTGGGTTGGGGAAAAGCTCCTGAGTGCCTGAGCAGAGCAGGGGGGAAATGGAGAAGGAGAAACAGAGGAACTAATGGGCTCTGAAGTCTGGTTCAGTACCTAGTGCCCTCAAGAAAGGGCACTGATGTGCAATAAAAGGTGGCAGTAATCCTTCCTCAACTGCTGAAGCAACCCAGATTGCAAAGAACATTTAAGTGGGCTGAGTGTAATTACATGATTGGCATTAAGTAACAGTGTAATTAGCACTTTTGGGCACATCTTCCTCTGTACATAAGGTATTCAGTGTTTTTGTAAATAATATATTTAAATGACACTCCCAGCATTACCCTTAATGATACCTTTAAAGGTTATTTTGCACATTTTCCAGAAGTAGTACTTAAATTAAGGGTGCCGGACAGCGGGGATTTCTGGTGTACATAGATGATGAGTCAACGGGCTAAGTTCTGCTGACTGTGTAAACTGGGGTTGGCATCAAGAGCTGTAGTGAGACAACTTTTGAGGCTGTAGTGGTAGAAGATAACACATTTAAGACTGACCAAGGAAACTTCTTTTCGTATATGGAACCTGGAGAATTCCTTAATGCACAGTGAAACTAAAACAAGATGCAGAGGAATGGTTCAGGATTATTGAGAGAAATTATAGGAATGCAAAGTATTGGACATTTAAAATTAATCAGGGAAGGAACTACATCTTCATTCGGCAGCTTTTTTCCTTGAATCTAGCAACTTAATCCACCATTTCATAATTTGAACAGTATATATACATTGCTTCAGTGCACCTGCTGCAATTCTGCAATTAGTTTCTAGCAAAATAGTACCCCAAATCTTCACTAAATGTTCCCACTTTCCGATAAGAGGATAAAAGTAACAGTCTGAGAATATTGTGAATATTGATGCTGTATAATTCCCCCAGTTTTTAACAAAGATGTTTTGCATAGAAAAATATTGGTGTCTTTACCTATACCTGCTGAAGGTTAAGAGGAGAGTTTCCCTTGGGTTGTTTAATCATAAACTTTCTGCAGGTTTTCTTGTGTGTTCCTTGGTGATGGCTGGTTCTGATGATATGTTGCATCAAGCCTCCTTCCTGGAGGATTTGGAAATGTCATGGTTTCCACTTGTTCCAAGAGAAATGATATTTTGGGGCAGCTGGTGGAACCCTGCAGCTAACCATGACTTATAGCATTTGTTCAATCCCTGTTCAATACCTGTCTACAGAATACTGGGGCTGGGTGGAGGAAGAAATGTAATAAACTCTGACTTTTCTCTGCAAAATTAAATTATTGCAGTGAGCTTTGGAAGACATTAGGAAAGTGACACAGTGAGAAATATAACTTTTTTCCCCTCTATTGCCTTGAGTCAGTTGATAATTCACAGCGGTGAACAAAAGAATGCTTGTGGATAACACATGTTAGCAAGGGCTCTGCAAAATTACCATTCGCATTAGACTTTATCATTGAGATCCAGTGCCAGTTCACATTAAAATTCAGAGTGCTGACAAATGCATTTCTCTTAACAAGATTGCCATTATTTTATTCTGTTTTACTAGGTGGAAGCAGGGCAGTGACTAGTAAGCAGAGCTCCTGATGCTCCTGAAGGCTGTGTTTCGAGGGGAAAAGATCTCTTTTTTTCAGGACAGCTACATCCAGCTCTTGGAGTCTGAAAATCATCTAACCATCAATGTGAAGAATTTACTTACCGTCCCTTGTATCATCAAGAAAGTGGAGACATCACCTAATGCACTTTCCTCTTCCTTCCTTCCCCTGCTACCCAGCACATACATTTTCAGAAGGAGATTATCATCATGATTTTGCACCTGGAAGTCCAAGAGGAGGGCAGAGCCCTACAACAGTGTCTGCTGTCCCATCTCAGAGAGGGAATTTGTGCTTCAGCTGAACTCTTTCTCCTCAGCTTTGCTCACTGGTCACCCAAAAAGCCTAATGCAGAAGAACGCTTTATGGTTCTATTATTATTATTATTATTATTATTGTGCCTTTAGAAAGGGGATTATAACAACCTAGTATGATACTGAAGTTGCCACCTGTTGTGTCTTCTTTATTTCTGGGAAAGTTTTACATCTTTCCCATGTCTCTATCCTAACTCTTTGCTCTTACTGAGTCACCCAGGCAATAAAAGCAGATACCACACTGCACATATCTGGCTCTTACAAGATAATGTTGTGCTGTACTAGATTCAAAGCACATACTGAAAAGAAAAGGTGAATAAACATTTATCAGGGACACATAAATGGAATCAACACAAATTATCAATTTTGGAAGATTGTTAGAATGAGTGTCATCTTTTGATTAAAACTATTGCTTCACCCTTCAAGAGGAAATGTTCCAGGGAAGTGAATTTTCCGTGATCTGGGGGGAGAAATCTTCCACCTGTTTCAAGCACAGGAGCTGTCAAATCTGACAATCTGCATTTACCTGCTGTGAAATCGTTGCTGATAATCAGTGTCTTGATCTCTAAAGATCCTAATGTTTTCAGCAGATCATCTAACCTCTCCAGTACAAATATCTAACCTCAAATCATCTAATCAAATCCTCTAACCTCTCAGACTTCACTAGCTATTTATGACTCACACACACACTGTCAAAGGTCCTATTTTGATAACATTTAATACTCCAAAACCCAAAGAGAGCTTTGGTAAGAGAGATATCTGGACAGACACCGAGGCCCAAATTCTCCTCTTGGGTTTGCCATAATGAGTCAAATGTATTAGAGAGCAATACAGGGCAACATCTCTCATGCACTGATATGTGGTGCAGACCTTTTTTCCTCGGGCTTGCAAGCTCAGTTCTCATTTTTCATTGACAAAATCTGGAAAAAAAAAAATTCCAACTCAAAATAACCAGAAGAGGAAAAAAAGAAGTAATATGTGCTCACATTTTTACTCTTATCAGCTGCACTGTGCATCAACAGGCTTTTGGTATTTTCACTTTGGGTTTTTTTCTGGCACCAGGGCAGTTGTTTTTCAGTTATGTAAAAGGAGAAGCCCAGGTTTTGTACACACCATATTTTGTGCATCCCACAATTAGGTATCAAACTCATGATACTTAGCTGAGAGCTAGAAGTCTTTTGAGACGCCTCTAATTTTCCAGAGGAAAGATATTCAATTTGAACTGCTGAGTCTTTTTCAGTTTCAGTGATGGTTGGCGAGAGAAGACCTGAAAGTCTTGGTTTGCACTCACCATCAGTCATACGTAGTGAGGCTCCAAATGGGTAATTAAGAATAATTTCACTGTTTACTTAATATGATAACCATGGCTCTAATCTGGACTTTTTAAGTGTTTATGGCAAGGCAGGAGCATAAACATTCAGGGAAGTTTGTTTGTGATTTCTCAGTGCACTAGATGGCACTAAAGCATGGTTTTTATATGCAGGGGGGAAAATTCCCCGCAAAAATTGATATGTAGGTTCAGTAAACCTGAACTATTTTGGTCAGGTATGTTTTATGAAAGTTCTTTGATATATTATTTGTAATTTTTCATTTTAATTTTCAGATCATCAGAAACAGAGAATTAATTACACCCACTTTGATATTAAAAGAATTTCAAATTGAAAATAAATAATGGTGGAAAGTTGAAAAAAAAACCCTGAAGAAACTAATTTACCCGAGGCTAGATGCAAAATTATTCTAATGTTCAAAGATTAGGGGGCTTGATGCAAGTTAAAAAAAGTTCTGTACCAATTACATGGCTTTTTCATGAACTTTAGATATCAAAAACATTAAAGTCTCAAAAAAATATTGAATAAAGTCTTCAGGTTTCCTACACAGGAAAATCATTCTCAATGTACCAGGGAATAGTGAGCTTGATGCTGTCTCCCAGACATATCATATTCAAAACAACAACTAGAACCATCTCATAAGAGCAGGACACATTTTCTCCCACGTAAGTAGCAAGGGAACAAGATTAAACTTTGATTTTTCTTTGCTTCTCCTCCCTTCAAATGAGGAGCTATGGTTTAGCTTGTTCGAAGTTTCTCTTAATGTATTCTTGTGTGTTGTACACAGCAGTGTTTGCTTTCTTGGATGATCATAATAAACAACAACAAAGGAAATATGAAGGGTGGATACCTTGTAAAACAAAGCCTCCTAAACAAAACCAAAAAGAAATATGTCTTAGGTCATCTTGGGTATTTTTGCCTTGTTGTAATGCTAAGAGTGCTTACAGAGTAATTTTAAGTCTTTATGATGAATCTAGGATTAATCATTGAGCATTTATTTGGGAAAGGAAGCAGGAAGAAAAGAATAGGGAGTTAAAAAGAAAGTGAGGGGAGGAAGGCAGAAAGCTATAGAGTGTATTTGAGTTTGTTCCACTTGCAGCACTTTATTTACAGCTGATATATAGCAAAATGGTAGTTGTTTCACTTTATGCTGCAATCACAAAGGTAAGATGTGAAGTCCTGGACCTAAATACCAACAGCCTGGGCCACATAGAGACCAGACTGCAAATGTTACAGTTTTGTGCTCTGGGCTGTCATTGATTTGACATTGGCTTCCAAATCAGACGTTTACCTACATGGGCTGACAGGATCATTTCCTCCACCAAGAGATGCAGCTTCGTTTAGCTGCAAAGACAGTTAAGGGTTTGATGCACCAGACCGACACTGCCATGGCTAGGACGGTTTTATTTTGGGAAGAAAACTCTGTGCATTTCTGTTGAGAATTCACCTTCATGTTTATAACAGAGAGCCCATATAAATGCACTATTGAATTTATTATTTTTCTGTCAACTGAATCAAAGCCTGCATGTAAAGAAAAAATATTTCATGGGAAAAGCCTAAAATGCCCACATGAAACTATCAAACATGACCTAAGAGCACGAAAGTCCTAAAATTACAGTGTTTGCAGCAGTCAGCTTGAGTTATTCTGAGGGCTAATATTTTTAGTACCTCTACAGAAAACATCTTCCCTGAGAAACAGAAACCAGTTTCAGGAATACTTGTTCGTAGCTTCCCAAACCCGTTTTCAATACTTCAAATGAATAACTGCAGAGAAGGAGAAGCAATAAGGAGAAATGCTCTTCTTCCCTGAGAAACAGAAACCAGTTTCAGGAATACTTGTTCGTAGCTTCCCAAACCCGTTTTCAATACTTCAAATCAAATACTGCAGAGAAGGAGAAGCAATAAGGAGAAATGCTCTAATTCAATAAATTAAAAAAAAAATATTTTTCTAAGAACTTCGCATTAAAAAAAAGAGAAAGAAAGAAAATAATAGAGTTGCATCCTCAGTAATTTAAGTAAAGTTTGGACTTCACTGTTTTAAACGTGATAAATGGCCTTGGCTGTTTCATAGAGATATTATTGATCTAAAATGACACTCTTAAAAAAAATTAATAACAGACATTATTGATAACACCTCAGGTTATTAAAAATGAAAGAATGCTAAACTTCCCAATTTACTTTTCACCACGCTGCCTGGAATTCATTCGGTCTAGACAATTTCCCTTTTTTTTTCTCACTTAGTTTCGTTTGTTGATTCTCATGTGATAATTTAAGGTAAAAGCTACCAAAGGGGACTATTTTAAAATAAACTTTCTCAAGAAGAAAAGAAAAAAGAAAAAAGGAAAAAGAAAAGCAACATGCTTGTCCTAATTCTCTTCCTCTTGATTTTTTTTTTTGTTTGGTTCACATGCAAGGGGAATTATTGTGCACTCAGAGCCCTTTAAGTACTTGGCTCCCAGTTCACTATCTTCACTACTTTTGCTGAAAGTTTAGACAGTCACCTCTTCTCACCAGTTCAACAGTCTTCATTCCATCTACCTTCAGACTATTAACTGGGGAATATTCTTACGAGAAATAGTACAACTAAATATCCAGCATGAGTCCAATTTACTTCATTTCTATACCTACTGAACACTGGTGGCATCTTTTTTTAATCCTGCAAGCTCTCAGGGCCATCTGCACTCTCTTCAGTCAGGGGAGTACCACCCCAAAAATTGGTTCCAGCCGCAGGGTGGGGAATGTGTAAAAGCAGTGCAGAAGCCTCTTCTTGGAGCTGAACTACAAGAGCTGTGGGGTCAGAAGGACACTAGGATTACAGGTGGAAATATTTCTGATCCTGTTACCTCTTTCTGTTGATTAGGGAGCAAGACTAGGAAATCACATAGTAACTAACTAAAATTCCACACAGAGGCTTTCCATGGAGTAACAGGCTTTGTACCTGTCCCCAGTTCAGCAAGAAATTAAGGATATGATCATAATTACATGCTTGATCAGTTAAGTGCACAGTGTTGATTAGTGACAATGTCACTATGTCACACAGCTGTAGCATCTGTATAACTTTAGACATGAGCCTGGTAGTTTGTTTTAGTCTTTCAAAACAAGATTTATATATTTTTCATTTAAAATACTGTCATATATTTAATCAACTAAATTAATTTGTTTTCATGATTCTTCCCAAATTGTGTCTACTGAGAATTTTCCTCATTTTTTCTTTATCCCATTCCCGCTCTTTTCACTTTTTCAACAAGAAAGTAAACAGGTGATGGAAAAGTAGAGCAAGACATTTAACTTAAACTATTAGCAAACAATGTTTCAGAGTCTGGTTTCAGGATTTAATGTTTTCTCCAGATGATTCACACACAAATAAATTATTTTATTCAAGCAGCCGTATGTTAACACAGCCAACACCTAAGGTCTTACATGAATATTAAAAACAGGCTTAATTTTTCACTTTCAAAAACAGGTAAAATGGCATCACTGAATTCAACCTGCATACTATGAAAGAAAATACTGTTCATTTCTTTATAAGGTGGTGTTAAAAATGTGCACGTAGATTACACTGCAGGACAGAGATATCTTTCTTTGCATTTCCATTATCTGTTGAAGGAATTCAATTCCGAAGCACCATGTGCTATGAGCAACTAATGAACTCTTTCAGACAACTAAGTTAACTGAAAAGCCATCACATCAATGCCATATTCTGATACCTGTTTTTTTTTTCCCGAGTCTGCTGTATTCTTACTGTTACTCTTAATACCCAGTGGGAAATGTTATTAAGAGAAGAAGCACTTTTAGATCACTATGATCGTGCCTAACTGTAAGGTAGAGAGAAAAAAGAATAAAATGTAGAGAAAAATCAGTGCAGCATGGAAAGCTGTTTGCTTTGTTTTCAGTACGGTCCAGTCCAATCTCAAACAATAGGATGCAATGTAAAAATTACTGTGTGATATTCTAAGTCCTGTGTTTGTAGAACATCTGGCTATATCACTAACAATCCTCTGACCCAAGAGCCCATGAATCAATGAGGGAAAGAGTAGTGAGCTCCAGGGAAAGAAATTAGTAACTTGCAAATGCGAGGTTAAGGAGATTCTGCTGTGTGTGTGAGAATTTCATAGACATACATAACGTGTACACGTGGTTCTATACGTGTCGCAGTATATCTATCTATAAAATAAAAGTTGGTTACAATAGATGTTCTTATCTGACCTACTTAAAATTGTACATGAAAGCACAGTTAATTTAATCTCCTATCTGTCAGATTGATATAAATCTCCTGTTCAGTATTAATTATTGTAACCATGAATATTCTTAATTTTGGGGAGAGACCTGATGATTAAAGCCACTGCAGACAGAAATCCTGAACTCATTAAAATTCCCTCCCACAGCCCCTTGCTGAACGTGCGTGCAACTTTTCAGACAGGATTCATCACTGATCCGGCTGTCATGCAATCTTTGCACTTTCAGATAAGTAGTGTAAAAAAACTACTTCTGTGATGTATTCGTGTTTTGAAACTTAGTTTATTCTCATTGTGGTGTGAAGTAAGTAGGAGCAAAACAGTCTCTATTTTCATCTGAAGTTTACCTAGATGCTTGGTGTTCATTTTCTTTCAAGTCTTGTGAAGTAACTTGGCCTCAGTAGTTTGTGAGGTGAGGATGTTAGAGGCATTTTGTTCTCTTTTAAGGAAACAATGTGTTCCTAGCCAAAATTATGGCAGTGACTAGTGTAGAAATCAACAATTTGAAACTGTTGTTAATTGGCTATAGACAGTACTCTATGAAAACAAATCCAGAACAAAAACTTGCTTTATGTCTTGGTAAATTTGAGGTCTCTGTTTATGGCTTTACTACTCCTAGGATGGGGTTTCCTTCTACCTGGAGATGTCATCTTCTACCACGAAGGCACTGATGCTCCCAGGCCCCAATGCCCAATGTCAGGAATGCTGAGAGATTTTAGTTATCTGCCTTGTACCCATTATTTTCACAAGGAGAAGTGTATTTAAGTGAAATACAGCTCAAAGGAAGAGGAGGAGCAGCAGAAGAGAATATAGTTTCACTCAGAAATGCTGAAATATTACTAAGTTGCTTTCATTAAAGACTTTAAATTAGTGTTATGAGAAAAATCTAATCTCATGCATTTTCCCCCCAAACCATCCCAGACCACTCAGAAGACTTATAATTACATGTTAAAAAAAAAAGATTCCTGAAAATTAGGTTTGGATGCCTTCACTGTCAGAGTTGAAATCAGAACTGTTTCTGATGTGATGAGTGAGTCCTACAGTTGCTGGACTGTTCTGACACATATTCTGAAAACAACATTGTGAACTTTCATAATATTTTTGTGGAATCACGATGATTATAAGTTGATAATTTTTATTTTAAAAAAATTTTAGGAAGTGCCTGCACACATCTCAGTCTGAATCCTTGCAGCCTGATTTCTCAGTGTTGCCTCAAAATTGTCTTTCTAAAGTGAACCCTTTCTCTAGTGCAGGCAAGAAGCATTGTCACTCCTCAACCCTTTAGGAGATGCTGCCCAGAAAGTTTAAAGTAGACTCTGTCATGTAGATGAATTGGTCATGAGAAGAAGGGCTGTACAAACAGCACTGAACAGAAATCTTTGTATCTCCAACTTCTGTCTGTGTCACTGTTAAGAAGAAAATGTGCAATTTAGACCAAGTAGCTCTAGGTATGTTTGAGTGGCTCCCTTATTCTCACAGCCAGGTGTCTCTGAGAAATATTTAGTAAATATTATCTCATGCTGTAGTCAACAACCCTTATGCCACTGTTTCCAGTGGGAAAACTACATTTGCAGTGGCCAGCTCATAATATTTGCTTTTAAAAGTACTTGGTCAGCAGAAAGGATATTCACTGTGTTAGGCATGTCTGTCAAGGTCAGATTTGAAGGTGATATTCTGAAGGAAAAAGCAGAACGGCAGATGAAGGACAACATAAACTCGTTAAAGCTAGATGTTCACTCCCCAATCTCACAACCATCTATGGTTTTCTTTAACTCTACATGAACCTTTGCACAGCGTGTTTAGCTGCACGGTGCACTGGGGTTTTTTTTTCAGCGTTCTTTGGTTTGAGGGGAAAAAAGAAAGAAAAACCCCCTCATCTCAGAGTCGTTCTACAAATCATTTATTCATCAGAAATAATTGTGGTCAGACATTTAGCTGAGAATGCTGGTATTTGTCCTAATGTTCTGTAAATGTTTATACCAAACTTAAATGAATGTAAATACCCCATCTCAGAGCTCTACAGAAAAATCATTTGTTCTGCACAGAGAGTATTTTGCAGCAAATTTATCTTACAGCCCGTTCCGACAGAAATAGTTGAGACTGAAGGCAAATGGTCATCTAACCCCTGAGCTGAAATGTAAATAATTTGCTCCATCAGCAAAGCTGAAAAAATCCAAGCTACTTTTTGGTCACTTTTGTTCCAGAGAGAAAATAATCTGTACCAACCCTTTCAATGGAACCATTTATTTATACCTGCATATGGCTGAGTGCTGTAACCTGGTGTATTAAAAGGCTCTTTCTCTTCTCTTTCCATCTCAGAGCTCCAGTATTTGATTGTCTCCCTGTGTTTTAGCTCATGAGTCAAAAGGATGAGTAGACACCAAAAGACTCAGTTTGCTTTGGGTGAAACCGTGAACATTTGTTTTCACTGCAGAGAAAACTCCCATTGATTTCAAAGGGAAGAACGACTGCAGATGTGAACTTCCCCCTTCTGAAAATCAGAGCTCCCAGATGCAGATTTAAAACTTGCAATAGACAGGTATCAGTTCCGCTAATTAGCTCTCATTTATCTTAACCATTTCACTACTTAATCAGATAGCACAGTGATAAGAGACCATAAAAATATATGACAGATAGTCAAGGTCTAGACTTCTCTAATGTGGCAATTTTTTATATTATGATCTTTCTTTGTATATGCAGATGAACGGCTCTTTTATTAACTTCCCTTTGTAAGCATTTCACACGCAAAAAATCAGATAGGGCTTTGGGGAAAAAAGCTATTCGAAGTGATAAGAATGAATTAGCCCATAATTGGACTGACTGGTAAAAGTTCAGTACAATACAATGAAAGTGCATCATTATCAGGATTTAAACTTACTACGGGGAATTTTTATTGCTTCTCATTTTTAAAAAATATCATCTTTGGCTGCACTCTGCAGGGACTTGCCAGTGTTGAAGTAGGAAAAGAAAGTTGTAGGAGGAAATGTCCCCTCACACAAATGTAGGTAGAGCAAACAGTGAGCTGTTAATATTTATAACTTGAATAACTTTACTTCTTGTGGGTTGTCGTCTGATGTTGAGGATTTGTGTGCCAGGTGATTTCCATAAATCTGAGTGTTATTTGGTAGACAGAAACTTTAAAGAAGAGTAGCCACCTATCCGCAAACAATATCTGTGTTACAAACCTAAGCAACAGTCTAAGACCAGCGTGTTTCCTCCATTAACAATGTGGAGGAGTAATACACAATAGAACTAATCCTTAATATAGCAGAGAAAACAATCACAAGATTTAATGCCTAGAAACTGAAGATAGACACCACTCTGACAAGAAAACCATCACAGACTTTCATATTGCAGGCTGATCATGTATATAAATCATATGTTTGGGCTTTTGTTGAAGTCTTTAGCTCAAACTGGGGATGTTTCTTACCCTGCTGCATTGTCTCATTCAAATGCTTCCTTCAGGGTGCAGGGTTTCTGCTCTGCAGGTAATCAGACTCCCTGTGGTTTTCACAACCCTCTAATTTGCAGACTTCTGGAAATTTCCAGATGGAAAGTCATCCTACAGGAAAGTCTCCTGACATGAAACTTTCTCAAGAAACTTCTCTTAGGTCTTTCTGGGGTGCTTCCACAATATCCTTGAGGTGAATGTCAAGAACCTTTCAAAATCTCAGTTTTCATTAAAGAAATTTTGCTATTTTTCAGTACCCTAATTCATTCTCAGGCACTCTGAGAAGGAGAGACTCAGTGTGACTTGAAGGTTACATCAACAACAATATTTTTGAGAAGAGGAAAAGTGAATTTGAAGTCCACATAGTCAACATATCAACTCATTTTTATTAAAGGCAAGGGAGCTCTAGTTAGCCCACAGTTGTGTTACCAAAAAGAGGCACTACCGGGATAAATAAAACCAACGTAAGGGAGCTACCAAGATAAAAATTAACATCTTGATCTTAACCTAAAAAATTTCTTGTTGTCATGGAAAGGTCTAGTCACAAGTTAAACAAAATAAAAAAAAAAAAATCAGCCTAAGCAAATAATGCAAATTACCCAACCGCCAATCATAATATACTTAGCAGGAAAAGAAATATGCAGAATAGCCAAAAATGTAAAGGTCCCTTTTGGTGAACAGAAACTCTTACAAGTAGCCAAATGATGACAAAACTACCGAGCTACGCGATCCCGCTATCAGAACCGCATCTTTTATTCAAGGCAAATTGCCACAGCTTCTCTTTCCGTGTGTCTCAGGATGCTGAGCATGACCTTTGTGGAACTAACAGAAGCCAAAAAAAAAGGATTGCGAGGCTTTCAGATAGTTTTGCAGTAGAAAAAAATAGGCTGCCTTTTCAGTCTTGTCCTTCAAAGTCAAAATTTCTCCATTTACGCAGGGATATCATTGACAGCACTGATAGGTCTTTAATCTGATATTGTAGCTTTTGCTTTTCTGCAATATAAAGAGAAGAGTTGCAAAACTTTTTTTTTCACAAAGAAGGTGTTTGCAGTTGCAGTTTAAGAATTGCCAGGCTACTTAGCGACTTACTTCATCCTGAGCCTAGTGCCCTGTCTCTAAATGAAAACTCTAATCTCTTTTGTTAGTT
>WAAB01016445.1:338511-367093 GCA_013389865.1 Piaya cayana | reverse complement strand
ACCTCTGCAAGTCTTACTTTAAAGCTTCTTGTTTGCTCCTGTGAATGAGGCACTACCCTGGTGCAGGTTTGAGCCCCTCGAGCAGAAGTGAGATACTGAATTTCCAACACCCTTGGTGTGTGGTGCAATAAACCCTTGAGTAGATAAAAGGGGAAGGTGGAACTTTGGACCGTTTATACAAAAGCCTTCTTGTTCAGCATGGTCTTCAAAGAAAATTATAGCTGCCTTTTCCTCTTGCATGGAGCCCTGTGGGGTGCACAGACTCTGGGATGATGAAGAGGACAGGGCTCCTGGAGAGGACCAGATGTATTGGCATCTTGTTGCCCCAAGCTGCTTACCTGTGATGAGCTAGATAGCCTGTGCCTGTGAATGACATTTATGGCACCCCCAGGTAGTAGTGGACCAGGCCTGTCCAGGAGACTAGGTAGGGCAGGTGGAGATTGCAATAAATTGAGGCTGGTGCAGCACTGAAACAGATCGTCCAGAGAAGTCATGGAAGCCCTGTCTCTGGAAGTGTTCAAGACCAGGTTGAATGAGGCTTTGAGCAACCTGTTGTAGCAGAAGGTGTCCCTGCCTATGGCAAGGGGGTTGGAACTGGATGGGGTTTAAGGTCCCCTCCAACCCTAACTATTCAGATTCTAGGATTGTCTCTTTTAGCCTGTTTCTTGCTGTCAGGACTGCAGGAGCAGCTGCCCTGCCATTTGATAGGTAGCATTGAGCAAGATATAACAACTCAGGGGAAATGGAGACAAGGTTTGTCTTGAACCATTTTTTTTTTATTTTTATCCTGAGCTTCTTAATTTGTTCATGTGTTGGAAGATGCTGTTTGAGGCAGATGTGAGAATAACAAAAAAAAAACCCACAAAAAAAACCAGAAGAGGCTGGATGTCCTGCCCAATTGCTGAGACCCATGCAGAGAATAATTTCAGTCATGTCTTTGTGCTTCTTGGTATTTGGCTAAGTGTGAAAACAGTTTCTTGTAATCTTATTCTCTTTCTTGGCAGTCATATCACCCTGCTCAAGGCCTTTTGTAGAAATTGGATCTCTGCAGGAAATGGATAATGAGATCTGTTTAACCTTTTAGCAGAGCAGAAGCTATGGAAGCATGCAGTTAAGGGGAATGAGCTTTAGCTTAAAAGGAAGCTGGCTGCTAAATAGCAGACCCAAACAACCAATTAATATACACAGAGTGAAGCAATATAATGAGAAAAATAATTGGAGAGCGTGAACTCTTCATTTGCCCAGATTTGGGGCATTGTTGCTAAATGCACTGTCAGTATTTTTGGAACCTGTCAATGGTTAGTGTCAGATCGATGCTTCTCATTGGTGCAAGAATGGTGTTTGTCAACTACTGTGGGAGAAGTCAGAGGCAGCAATCCTGTAAACAGTGTTGAGACTCCTACGAGTACTGTCTTGCGTACTGCTGTGAAAGCATCCCTGGCTCATCCCACACTGCAGTGGTGCCAGTAGGTCAGGGGGGAAAGTAACTCTGGGCCATAGGCGGAGAACAGATAATTTACTATTAGTAGGCAGTAACTCTGGAGTTTTTTGTGTGAAATGCAAGTGAACCACTAGTAATAAAAAGCACTTTCTTCATATAACAGGCCTAAAGACTGCTGCTTACCCAGGTTATGTGAGCAGCTACATTAGCTTCAGGGCAGGCTGCTCTTATGCAGGTAAGTTACTTCTCTGATTCTCCTTTACCCAGATGCACTTGCCTGCACTCACCAAACCTTGCCAGATCTGGAGAGTAATGTTTTGTATCCAATTCACATGCAGAGGGAGAGCCAGATGTTGTGCAAGCAAGGCAATGCCATGGAGGGGCAAGTTAAGCTGCCAGTTCTTTAGGTACTTAATCCAACCATGGTCTAGACAGAAGTGTTTGCAGTACTGTGATCATAGAAGGTGAAAAGGAGTGTGCTTCAAATACCTATGTTATGCTGTATCTAGTTTGATCACGTCCTCCTTTCCCAGGGGTCAGCTCAGTCTTACCTTCTTCCTGTTAAGGTCTGGCCTATCACCTCCCTCCCCTCCCAAATATGCTCAGGTGGATATTTAGCTTGCCTTACTGCTGGGGTTAGTTTAATTCAGGTGAGATGATTCACTATATGAAAGCTGAGTGTGTGCTTCCAGCCTTGCGGGATTAGGGTACAAAATAAGAACACTATATTAAGCCGTAAATTGGTATGGTGTCTGAACACAAATATTTGCCTTCGTAGTGTTCATGAAGAAAGTAGCTCTGATCACCAGCAATTCCCATGAAAACAAAGGTGTACTACTTATTCCTGTATTATAAACCCAAAATCACAGTAATTTTAAGAATTCTCTGGAAATCCAGGAAAGTTTCCTATTTCACTGGCTGTGTAGCAATGAGAAATGAGACTTCTAGTAGAAACCTCAGCAACCTAGTTTGAACTAGCTCTTGTTTTGTGAAGGGGTAAACCCTCCTACCGTTATACGAACCTTTTTCTGCATATTTGTTTTTGCTGCAGATTTGCAGATCATGTTTAAAGAAACTTTGCTGTCACTGAGATCAAAGGGAAATGCTTTTCCTTCTCCATTCTTTTAAATCACTACATTGCTGAAACTAATCTATTCCCTGTCAATTGTTTGGAAGGCAGTTGAACTCGCTTCTCATTACAGCCCATTATAAATCACTCCTCATTTCAATCTCATTTAGCTAATTCAGTCATCAAAGGATTGCAGGAGGCAAGAAGTATTTTACTCATGCATTTAGCTCTTCACAGAATTATAAGTAGTATTGAACTACTTAGGTCTATCTATTTGCAGATGACTTTTGCGATGCAGAGAAAGGCTTCATTCCCTCCTGTGGAAGGCAGAATCATTAAAAACAAATCAAGCACTGAGAAACTCTCTCTAGGCTTGTGTGGGAGACTGATGAATGATCTGATTTGTTTTCATATAACGTCTTAAAACTTCTATCTCTTGACACTGTAGGAAATCTTTTCAAGACTCCACCAAGTTAATTTTAATTTACAGAGCTGACTGAAGGAATTGAGGTCTGATAAAAAATGGCAGGAAAAATATCAAGTAATTCTGAAGGGTTTTTTCTGTTTAACACTTCAAATGTTAAATAAGCAAGGAATTATCTAAGGCATAACATTCCATGTAACAGATGTTAGTGGACAATTAATGAGATTATGCATATTGATAGTAATTATGCATATTTGTAAGTTTCATCTATCCACTATAAGAAGTCATATTTCTTCTGGTTTATTGAACATCTTAATCACAGAGATGCTCTGGTGGAGGCAAAAGTTACAGCATTTACTAGTGAGAACAGGTCTTGATTTTCCATACAGCTGTTGCCTACCCCCAAAGTGACAGTGACACCTGCTATGGCATGTGTCATCCTGAGTCCACTCCCCTAAATATCCATGGGAATACTTTCATTTGCAAGGAGGGCAGCAAAGCTAGCTACTGAACTTTCCTTCTTGCCTGATTGCAGCTTATCCTTCTGTGAAATAGTACAGATTGTCTGGAGGTGTTGGGAAACTTCATTAATTATCTGTCCATATGCAGATAATTACTGTTATGTAAAGCTGAAAGTAGAGATGTCCTGGATTCTTCAAGCTGGCTATCCCCTTCTGTGAATTAGTTGGTTTTGGCCTCAGGTGATTAGAGGAGCAATTGTGAGGGCCACCTCTGTGGCAGGAAAGACCAGCAAAGTTTGGCATCTGCCACACCACCAAGGCAGTGACTATTCTCTTAAGTAAGAAAGTGCTGGTGGTAAAAAGGTGCAAAGTTTTGTGGGACCAAGTGAAAACAGGAGAATATGTAAAATGTGTAGTTGTGTTTCCATCTGGTAGTCCCCAAGCTTCTTCAGCTGAGGTGCATTCCTTCTTATTGTGTGTAGCTAGCAAATTTAATAGTGCTGGGGAATGGGATATGAACTGGATCCTGCAGTGTGAACCAAGTGTGGACCAAAGAATCCTGGAAGTACTTGACGATTCTTCTTGTCCTCCTTCTCTGACTGAGAAGAGAGGGAGATTCCTTGAGAAAATGGGAGAGATGAAGGGCAACAGGCACAGGCAGGTAAAAAAGGACTCTGATGGGAGGCTTAAATGAGAGGTCGATCTTTTGCTAGGCGAGAAGGGTAGAGGTAAGGAACATACTAAAGAAAAAAAGCAGAGCTTGCATTATGATGAAGATTCAAGGATTTTGGGTGCTGGGATATGCCAGAAGAAACACTTTTCCTTTCAAAGGATGGGCTTCATGTGTGTAGCTGGAGACTGTGCACAGAGGATAGGAGAGTGGATGAGAGCATTAAATCACAGACCAAGAGGCTAGTATAGACCCACGAATGCTTCATCCCTGACTTCAGTGTGTGGGAAGAAAAAAGTCAGATACATATGGACGCTCTGATCCGTAGAGAAATGTTAGAGGGTAGAACTGCAATTTAGTGCTAGTGTTAATGAGAGCAGTAATCAGTCAGGTTTTCGATAAGCAACATTGATTGTTAAAAAAAAAGTGTGTAATTTGAGCTAGGAAAAGGTACTGCTGTATTATTTGAATACTAATAAGCTGTCTTAAGCATAAGCTAAGCAAAAGCTATGAATCTTTCAGGTGAGAGGAGCTATTTATGTCCAGTTTTACAAGACACATTAAGCACTAGTGACAACGTGTCATATGGCATACGTTACAGATCCAGCCCAGAGGGTAAGATGGGCTTTCTCTCCATTAAGATGTCAGAAGTTGCTTTCAGTTTAACAGGACTACACTGACATTTTTAAACTTTGCTGCATTGTGCATTTGTTTTGCATTATAAAAGAGATATTGGGACAATTTTAAAAACAATTTGGTAACTATGCTATTGCTGGCTTATTGGTATCACTCCCAGTCTGAAAGCAGATTTGGAAAAGGGAAGAAGAGAAAACATCTTTTTCCTTTTGCTGACTAGTAGCTGGTACTTCAGGCCTTACAACTTCATGGTGCTCATGAGAAAATGGTGACCAAAAGCTTTGGTGGCACTTCTACAAAGAACACAAATGCCCTGTCCTCTTCCTCTTCTGTGGTAGGATAATCAACAAACCTATGAATATCCTCCTAGCTAAAACACTGTCATACTTCCATTGCTGTGGGCTTCAACCAGGGGGAAATCTTGATGTTAAATCCACATCAGCTATAACTGTGACTCCAAGTCTCTATGGAGCACATGGGATTTCCTTGGGGAGTCATGCAAGATATTGGTCCCTACAATATCTCTTGGCTGGGTCTCATTCAGCTTGTTCTGAAATAGGAATGGCCTCAAGCTCCACCAGGGAAGGTTCAGGCTTGACATAAGGAAAAAATCCTTCACAGAAAGGGTCGTTAGGCAAAGGAATGGGCTGCCCAGGGAGGTGGTTGACTCGCCTTTCCTGGAGGTGTTTAAGAGTGTGGGTGGATGAGGTACTGAGGGGCATCGTTTAGAGATTGGTGGGAATGGTTGGACTCGATGATCCGGTGGGTCTCTTCCAACCTGGTGATTCTATGATTCTATGAAATGAAGATGGTGCCCTGGAGATCTAGGTGCTCAGTGGGTTACAGGCATCACCTTGCTTAGAAAGCAGGCAGAGGGAAATGGTGAGTTTTCTGCAGATTCAACTTCCCTCTATAGAGAGGCCCCCAAAACACAAAGCAGTTTCTCCCATGGTGCAAATGACCCCTTGGGGAAGGGCATCTCTGCTCAGTTACTCAGAAGTTGCGTGCTCCATGCCAGTGCTGGTGGATTTTACACTGTTACTCTATCAAATGAGAAATATGGTTGGACTCGATGATCCGGTGGGTCTCTTCCAACCTGGTTGTTCTATGATTCTATATATACAAACAGGAACATATCCTGCCCTGGTGATGGTGTGGCAGTCAGTGCAGATGGAATCCTGGCTGAGGGTGAGCAGCTGCTGGGGCTATGCAGGATAGGTGATCAGACCCACCAGGATCCAGGGAGCACTTGGAACTGCTGACTCACCTTCCAGATTTCCTAGCACTGAGGCAACAGCTTACCTGGAGCAAAGCTGCTCACTTGTAGGTGACAGTTAAAAAAAGTATGAGAGGAGGCAGTATAGTGTGTAAGTGCTGGGAATGGTCTGCATTTCACAGGAGGTCAGATGCCAGATCTTTCACATACCACTGCAAGAAGACTCCTAGGCTGTTGTGGTATATAGTACTCTGGTTTAGGGAAGGTGTACTCATGGATAAGGCATGGAAATGGATTTGACTGCTCTTTATGTGTCTGGCAGCTTTTTCTGACATAAACACTATGGCTTCACTGGGCCTCATCACTCACCAGTAAAATGCATATTTGTGTTTACTGACCACATACTGTTTTTTCAGAGTTTTAGTGATTTACATCTTTAGTGGGCTATGAAACACTACCTGGGCAATTGCTGCTCTAGAGTAATTGTTATTTTGTCTATTCATCCATCTATACCAGATTTTCCTGTGCAGGAATTCTCTGCTGTCGCTGTGCTCACTGTGTGGGTGCACGGTTGCTGGCACTTGCAGATAGTCTGAGTAAATGCTGCTATTCCACTTGTTAAAGAATAGTAGGCTATTGTAGAACTTGGTTAGCCCTGATTTCCCTCTATTTTATGGATTAAATTGTGATACACCTGGCCTTTTTCATTAAATGTACTTAATGAGGTGATTCACAAGATAAAAAGAAAATATTTGCTAGCCCAGAATGCAGTTCAGATTCTGTTCTTCACTGCCTGAGCACTGGAACAAGCTAATCCTATTTAGGAAGCTGTCTTTGCTGAAGGGTTCAAATGCTGCTTCAGGCATGTTGGTGTTTTCAGGAGAGGCAGAAACGATTAAAAACAATAGTAGTATCACCTTTCAAAAGTATTCCAGGCAAAAGTAAATGCAATTGTGCACAAGATGGCAATGTTCTCCACAAAAAGGACCTTTCCTTCCTTCCCTGTAGTCTGCCTGTGTACTTTTAGACATAATGCTGGTTTCAGTGAAATGTCAATGGCATCACTTCAGATGCTCAGTTCTGCTGTGTATGGAATTGAAGTCTCTGTGAATACATACAGTGAGATATGCACACCAGCTGTATGTTCAAATACATCTCACTGCAAGCATGTGTAAATCTGTCCCACAGGTTTCTAACAGCTTTAGCTAACACACCAGACAGCAGCTTGTTTTTCCTGCATTCTGACCTGACTGTTATTGCACAGGAACATGGTGTCTAGAGCTTTGCAAGACTGTTTTTCAGGAGGAATACATCTGTCACTACACTGGTCATGAGTAGCTGGCCACACACACTTATGATTCACTCATCACCACAGCTCCAGGCATCTTGTCCACAAAAACATCACATCTAAATCGGTCTCCAGAAGGAGCTTGAATCAAAATCTGGTAAATGCTGAGAAATATGCTCAACTTGTTTGTGTGCAGAGCAGTCCCATCCCAGTGTGAGATGTGAAAGTCTTCACAGAACTGAAGTGTGCCAGTTCCTTACTGTCATCCCTGTTTGAGGTAAGAACTTTTCCATGCCTTTCTCTAGGATGGTCTACTTCTCTTTTGGAGAAATGCCTTGATAAACAGATGGCTTTTACTGGGTAAACGCTATGGGTTAAGCATTAGGACTTTCCCAGTTTAGAGAGTAAAGAGCACCCTGGACCAGGAGCAGATGTCTCCAGACTGACAAACTCTATTAAGTGAGGAAGCTGGGGGCTGATGTCTGTCACAGATGTTAAAAAAGACCCAGAAGCTTAAACACCAAAAGTTTGTACTGGACATTGTATTGGTTTGAAAGAAGAACATTGATAAAATATTCATCCAAATTGATTATGCACAGTCCCTTCACAGAACTTTGATTTTCTGATCAGTCTCAAGGAAGTCTGTCAGCAGACAGACAGCCTGGGAAAAAGCTGTGGATGTACTCTTGGACTTCAGTAAAAAAAGCCTGGACACAGTTTGTCACAGAATTCTGCTACGGAAACTGTCAGCCTCTGGCCTGGACAAGTGCACACTCTCCTGGGTAGAAAACTGGCTGGATGGCTGAGCCCAGAGAGTGCTGGTAAATGGTATTAAATCCAACTGGAGGCCAGTCATGAGTGGGGTCCCCAGGGCTCAGTGCTGGGTCTAGCCCTGTTCAATATCTTCATCAATGACCNACAACTCCTGAATCCTGTGTTCAGTTCTGGGCCCCTCACCACAAGAAGGAGGTTGAGGCTCTGTAGTGTGTCCAGAGAAGAGCAATGAAGCTGGTGAAGGGGCTGGAGAACAAGTCTTATGAGGAGTAGCTGAGGCAACTGGGATTATTTAGCCTGGAGAAGAGGAGGCTGAGGGGAGACCTCATTGCTCTCTGTAACTACCTGAAAGGAGGTTGTAGAGACGAGGGAGCTGACCTCTTCTCCCAAGTGACAGGTGATAGGACAAGGGGAATGGCCTCAAGCTCCATCAGGGGAGGTTCAGGCTGGACATCAGGAAAATATTTTTAATGGAAAGGGTCATTGGGCACTGGCAGAGGCTGCCCAGGGAGATGGTTGAGTCAACTTTCCTGCAGCTGTTTTAAGACAGGTGGGTGAGGTGCTGAGAGACATGGTTTAGGAGTTGATAGGAATGGTTGGACTCGATGATCATGTGGATCTTTTCCAACCTAGTGATTCTGTGATTCTTTAATCCCACACTTGTATGAACAGTGGTGTATAATCCAATGAGGAGCTTTTCAATGTATATCACTCATTGAATAGAGTAGGGGGGATCTTAACCCTAATGTGATACTTCTTAAAAAGCTCTTATCTCAAATCCCTGCTACAGGTGGTGATGCAGCTCATCTTCACAGGTTCGCCTTTGTCTGTTCTTCCTGAACACACTATCATGCATGCCAGACAGTATTACTTTGATTCTTTGTTTACAGAAGAAGAGACTGTGTAGGTTGTACCCTAGTTTTTCAAAGTGAAAGTCTTCTCAATTTCACCATTAAGTATGAGGAGGAGGAAAGCAATTAGAACCATTTCTACATCAGAGCTGGACTCTGGATGGACAAGCTGAGAAAAAGCCAAGGAGAACCTGCCTAGAACTACTACTGGAGTGTGCAGCATCCAGTATATACTGTTAATAATGGCAGGGTAGACATCCCCTTTACATTCAAGGAGGATGTGTGGTCTCTAAAGTTGCAAAGCACGATATTAGATCATGAAAAGTTGTAGTGCTGTTCTATGAGATTTCAGGATCCAGTGTCTTGGTGTCTTGGCTATTGCCTAGAATGTATATAGCGTCTCAGAACAGAACAAAAAATATTTTGCTAAGCCACAGGTGAAGTTCCTTGAGATGGACTGGCCACTGGACAATTCGTCCTCTTCTTCAGAGCCCTATCCAGGCAGAATTCTGCTGTTTAGTATTCTAATCTTAGTTTTCTAATTTGCAGTAGGCACAATCCACAATTTATGCTTTTCACAGGCAGAAGGGCTCTCCAAGGGCATGTGCATGGCATGATTGTGCATGATGGACCAGTAAATTTCTGGATTTGGGCACATGCAGTGCTAACATGAGCTTGCTGCCTGTGCCCTGCAAGTTGTGCACCCTGTACATCTCTATTCCTGTACTTGACTGACATACTGTTATTAGAACCTCCATAGAGCTTTTCAAACCTTAAATAACCCAGCTTGATAATCACTCTGGGAGGTAATTAAGCCACCTGGTTATTGGCAGTGGAACTGAAATATAGAGTTGGGATCTAAATTTTGGAGGAGATATCCTTTTGCTTTGTGGGCTAGGTCACAAAACAGGACCAGGATTTCGATGCTTCTGTCATGGGTTAGCATCAGAACTTTAGTTGGATGTTTAGGAAGCTTCAATTTTTCAGCTCTGTTCTCAAAACATCTTCTCATAAGACAGGATGCCAATGTGTCTTGTCAGAAAAATGAATAGAACAGGATGTTTTAAAAAATCTAAACTGCACCTAGGTTGTGGTAATTTGGAGAACATCACAGGCATGTTTCTGTGCCTCAATGCTGTGCTAGTGCCTCTCTTTGTATGAGGTTTTAGCCTAATCTGTGATGGACTGAACTTTTTTTTTTCATTTTACCATGGCAACCTCACTATGGTGATTTCAGGGCTAGGGAGCTTTATATTTATCTTGACCAGCATGAAGAAGTCTGAGCCTCATTAACTGAGGAAGGTGGATGGGTAGCATATGGAACACACTGCACACGAGACGGCACTTTCCTTCCCGGGGCAAATGGGTCACTTGCATTGTCTACATGAGCTGCGAGTTTTCTTTTGGAAATACTGAGTTGCTAAGTGTTCTCTCTATCCCAAGGGAAGAAAATCCAGGCAGATGACTTCAGAGAAACCTTGCATCTTTAAGGGAAGATATCGTCTTGGAACAATATTTAACACTGGTGGGATTTTTTTAAAATTTTTTGGGGGTTTTTTGAGAAACTTGGAAAGAATTCAGTATCACCTGAGGGCATTAACACAGAGGACAGAGAAAGACAGGGGGAAAAAATAACTACCACAAAACAGTGATCCTATTAAAATGGCACTGAAGGATTCTATTAGCGCTCTTTGGCCCCTTGCCTGCCTGCCTTCAAAGATTTGAGGCAAAACACAAATGCTTGTCAGTCAGACAACGCCTACTAATAATCTTGCTAAAAGCTGACATGCATAGATTTCAGGGGGACATGCTGGGGTCTGGGCTGACCACTTCAGGAGTCTGCTAGCAGAAAAACTGCATCTGGCTGTGGGTACCCATTCTCCATGCTGCAGGGAAAGGAATGGTGGGGCAAAGATAGGCTTTGGGCTACCTGGAATCACTGTAGCTCTGCCTGTATGAGTGTGGCTGAGCTACTGGAAGAGTAGCAGCAAGGTCATGGCAGCGTGGCCCCCACAGGAAAGGAGGCTGGTGCTAAGCAGGCTTTACATCAGGTCTCTGGAGCGCTGGGCAAGCGTGGTAGTCTTCAACCTCACTACACTCCAGCTGAAATGCCTTGCTCTGCTGTTGTTAAAAGATCCCTGGTAAAGCCACATCCATATTTAAATACCATGATCTGAGCTTTGGATGTGTTGATCCTTACTGTTGGTTATGACTTGCACGCAAGCACAGGAGTAAGAAAAACTTGACTCTAAGTTAGCCTTTTCCAAAAAAGAATAACTACCACCTTGGTTATACTGCTTAGTTTGGTACTGTGCTCTTTCCCAGGGCTCCCCAAAAATTGGTGATTCTGGGAGCCACAAAAACTGAGACTAAATTTTGCTCTCTGCACAAGATCACTGGGAAGACACAAGAACTCTTTCCCCACTAGCAGCTAAACCTTATTTTCACTTCCTGAACTTTTTCTACCAGTACGTTTCAGAAAATGTGTATTCATGCAGGAGGGAGTATGTAGTACACTGTGTACAGGGTTAAGAATGTTTGCTTTTCTTAGACACATTCAAATTAAGTTTTGGATTCTATCATTTTCTCCCCCAGCTTTTTTTTCAGTAAGAAAGCCTATTTGGATCAGGATCAAAGGGATAGTTTATTGCTCTTTGTAGAAGTGCAGATTCTCTTTTACCTTTAGAAATTACTAAATGTAGCACAGAAAACACTTATACCTTCTTGAACAAATAACTGTCTCCATTACTCAGCAGAGATAATATCTCAGCTGGAGTACTTTGTGTGACATTGAGTGCCGCATTCCTGGAGTGATATGGACCAGTTGGAGTGGATCCAGAAGGGAGCTGCAGGAAGGATCATGGGGCTGGAAATCTACAATGACCTACAATGAAAAATGACTGCATTGGGGTTGCTTTGCTTAAAGAAAAGAAGATTAAAGATGGGGGAAGGGAGAATGATAACATTCCTTAAATATGCAAAAAACTGCTGCTGAGAGAGGAGGAAAAATTTCTTCTCCCTGGTGGAAAGTAAGAGAAATAATGGGTTCAAATTGTAGCAAGGAGAGCAAGGTAGACACTATGAAAAAAGCTTTCTAACAGGAAGAAAAATGAAGCACTGGACAGAATGGTCTGAAGAGATAGGTTATAGTCCCCCCTGGAAGTCTTTAAAACCAAATTAAGCAACTTTTTCCCTTGGGCAAAGTAAAAGAACAGATGACCTTGGGAGTTAAAGGAACTATTATGACATTTTAGAGGAAAGTAATTCACCTGAAAATTCAGCTACTGCTAAAAAGGCAAGTTGAAAAAAAATGAATAAAGTTTTAATGAATATTTTTCTACATCTTACAAAATTTTAAAATCATGGTCCAAGCTAGGTATGCCAATATTAAAATATTATAAGGTGATACAGAAATAACAAAATGTAAAGATTTTTATATGTTTTGGTACTGGGCTGCACTTGGCAGCTTTGAGCTGCTGACTTACCCAGGGGCACTTGGAGAGGTATCACTCTCTGGAAAGCTCATCTCTTTCTAGATCATTCAAGCAAGGAAGGCAGATTTCCCTTCTGTCTTCTTCAGCGGGCCTAGCATTGCCAAGGGTTGTTAAAGCAGTATTATCAGGGCGATCCAGAAAGGAGAATTACACCCGCTCTTAGCAGTGGCTGAGTGCGTAAGAGGATGGAAATGGGAAGAGATGATATGAAGACTGCCAATTTGGCCACTGCAGCCAAGCACACACTGGCAAGCTTCCTCCTCTGGCTTTCTGCTGCGACCTCTCAATCACCCTTGGTACAGCCCTTGTAATGCTCTGCCAAATAGGACTATACTCTAGAAGAAGGAGAATTTACACATTCCACAGGACTTGATGAAATAGTAATTGATAAGGACATACCACAATACTAACAGGAAAAAAATCCATGTAAATTAGGTGCAAGAGGGTGGCTGGGAAAGGAAAGTTATGCTTCCTGTTTGGTTGGTTTTAAGGCCAAATAACCTCTGCCAGTGTGCAGGAATCCTCTTGCAAGCCTTGTGCTTGAAAGAATTTAATCACTTGCTGATCATGCTGCTGGTGAACTGGTGCAAATAGAAATGATTTCCTCATTAATACAGAAGCTTGTGTTAGATCCAAGGAATGATTTCAATAGTGTATAAATACTCTTTAGTCCAAGTCTCCTTGCACCAGAGTGTGATTTTATTAACATACCTGACAGAAAAAATCAACAAGAAGTCTGTCTGGGAATTGCCTCCTCACCTTTTCAATACTTTAAAATGTAGGTCTGTAAGTTTATCTTAGAGACTATTTGTGACTTAGAGCTGTGTGGAAATGCACTGGGAGACAAATCACCAGTTGAGAGATCAGAGGGTCAACAGCCACTAATAATTGTATTGTAGCTAGGCAGAAGCCAAAACACTAACCTTCAGCCTCGCCAAGCCAGGGAGTGCATAGCACAGCTGTAAAGAGCTATCAGGGAAGAAGAAAGCTACACCCCCATTTTGCTATTTACCTTGCATAGAATAAAAAGGTACAAAATTTAAAAAATCATCTTGCAGGAAGCTACATGTAGATTACTTCTCTTGCTGTTCTGAAGCCAGAGACATTGGTCACCTTTTGCACAAGACACGAGCTGCGTCTTGAGATACCTTGTGATTATAAAGCCTCCTCAGCAAAATTACTGAGGGTCAAAGAATTTGGGGGCTCATGGGATGATCTGATTGGCAGTACAATTAGATCTGGGCTGCATTCTCTCATTTCTTCTGGAAACTTCCTGTAATTACAGCTCCTGTCTCTGGCCTGTGTGATGCCAGAGGTTGGATGAGGTGATCAGGATACTCCCTCTGGCCATAAAAATCTATTAACCTCGCTTTGCACCATGCATGGCTCAGACACACAGAAATTCAATATCTGTCCACCATCTGAAAGCTCTCTTGTCAAGGAGGAAAAAATAGAAGTACTGAGGTGAGCAAGGTTTCTTTCCCATTTTTCCATCTAAATTGCCAGAGAGAAGCTCCCAGGTGAAGGAGGTTCAGCTTTGAGAGACAACTGGATTTTGGAGGCGCTTCAACAGGTATAGCTGAGCTGAGAGCCTTGCTGGAGGTGGACCCACTGCTCAGGTTCACTGTGGAGCTGCTCAGCAAGTCATGGACTTCAGTAAGAGTGGTGGCCCACAGGGGTTCCCAAGCTCACTGAAGTTGCTGCTTTCCTTATTTAAAGGGGATGGAAAAGGCAAATGTTTTGGAGGCTTGCAATGCTTTCTTATAAAAGGAAAGCTCTTGGGCACAGGAAATTAGGCTGACCCAGAAACAGGCCAGAAAATCACCACACTCCAGAGACTGTAATCTTTATTTTTGCACATATAGGGCATAAGGATTTCTTGAGTGAGGATCCTACCTATTTATCAGCTTTCTAAGGGGTAGTTTTTGGAGAAAGGGGCTAGTGAGAACTTCTAGTTAATTTTATAATGTGCCTTACTGAGTGGGAGAGTCATCTGCCTTAAGTTAGGTATCTCCAAGTAAAAATATCCAAGCCTGAGCCAACCAGCCTTTTACTCACTTTGTAATTAGTAGGAAAAACAGAAGAGATGGTGAATGCAGATCAGATACTCATTCTTAAGAGAAACCCATTACCCTGCATCATCTATACAAGGAGTCTTGGGTAATTGCTTCAGACTTCAATACCTCACTTACAGGAATACAAAGTTAGGTGAGACTCCCAGCAGCCATCAGATTAAACCAGCAATTCTTTTCACAGATAAGGTAAATGGTATTAGAGAAGAAAAAAGCTACCTTATCAATCATTAGCTTAATTAGCTCCAAGCTATGAAGTCTGACAGTTCCAACTGGAGTCCAAATCCAGCCTGTGGGCTGATTCCAACTGGCTTAGCTCTGCGTCTGCTGTGGCTACATGGTGGGATAGGAGGTGATGGAGAGCAGCTGTTAGTGACCTGGGTGAAGTCCAGCAGTTCCTAATGCCTCCTACCATGCTTGTGTGTAGCCAGAACCCTCAGACCAGGAGATGTTGTGTCCACATGGCTCTTGAAAGGAATCTCCAAATGGGCATCTGGACTCCAGGAACACAAAACAAAGCTTGGACCACCCCATGAATTAAGTCATTCTTGGCCAGAAAGAGGCTTGGACCACCCTGTGAATTAAGTCATTCTTCCTGGCCAGAAAGAGGCTTAGGAAAGTAAACATCTTGCAGCCTGTAGTGCACAGACCTGCTTTCAAAAGCCCAAACTAAGCTTGTGCTGAGAGGTAGTATTTGTGCAGTTTGGGTTCATACAATTCCTTTTGGGAGAATTTTCACAAAGAATAGGACTTTGTGTTTTCTGGCATTTGCTTTAACTAAAAGGCATTGTGTGTTTTTTTACAGAATATCAGTTAGACCAATAGGTTAGCAAGTGGGAGCTATGTACTTCATGTTGGCTGAGGTCACTACACAGCAGAAAAAAAAATCAGAGCTATTCACGAACAGCCTATCTCTGAACTGCCAATCTGATTTTTCCACTTTATCTAGATGAAGGTTGCTAGCAGAACTAACATCTTTCCTTATACCAACTGAACTGGTTAGGAAAGAGTAGACCAGCTGTTGGGCTGCAAGCAAGATCTGAAACAGAATCTGGCAACCAGAAGAAGGGCTTCCGCTCCCAGGGTCTCATCTGGACTTTTCTTTCAGTTACATCAGCTGATTTGGGAAGAAATAGCATTTCCATATAAACTGTGACTTAATTCAGTCTCTGACAATCACAGCTACTGTAACGTTGCTCTTAATTCCTGTCACTGTCAAACAATTGCATGGCTGAGACACCTTTTAAAATATCCTTATGATGTTTGATGCTATTGTGTTTGTAAATAGCTTTGTTTTACAGGCACAGCCTATTAACACTAAGGCCATTGGTTCTCTGGAGTGGGTTGTGCTCTCAGGTCACCATGGACAGCCCTGCTGCCTTGTGCTGGGCTCAGAGAGAGCTGAGCACTCCAACAGATCTCAGTATGGCACGTAGGTGATGTTTTGTGGGAGCAAAGCAATCCTGTATTCCTTAGAAATATTTTCCTATCACTCCCCTGTCTCGAGAAAACCACATAAGTAGAGTGAAGCTCACCCTGTGTGCTGAAGCTGTTTTCTTTTCTTGCTACCGCAGAGCAAACGTACCTGCGTGGTGGGGGATTGACACTCAGCACAAAGCTGGAGGACAAGAGGGAGTCCTTGAGGCAGAGCTGGGACTCACTGAAGAGACAGACACCACCTCTTCGAGATACAGGAGGTAGAGCCCATGCCCTAGTGTCATGGTTCCTGCCTATATACAGCTTCTCCATCACTTAACTCTTTCAAAGGGCACCCCTTCCTGGCTAGATGGGAGGTTAACTCTCTGGAGCAGGAGGTTCACTTGGGCAACTTAGTCTTCTAGTGTTCAGGTGAGAGAAGAGAAGTGATTGAGTGGTGGATTCCTTTTATTTCCTGTGAAGCACATCTAGAGTTCTTGCATGAAGAGCCCAGAGGCATGTCCTCCTGGTATCTCGGGCCTGTTTGCAGAGTGAGCCAGTGAAAACACTCATGAGGAGGAGCACATTGTAATGCTCTAGCACATCTTCCCAGTGGCATGGAGCATAAAAAACCCAGTTTTCATATGGCAGTAATGTGTAGTGTTTAAAAAAATATATAAACTAAAGTCAAGGTAGATTGGAACTACTCACTCTCAATTTTTACTCATATTACTTCTAATTCAGTGGACAGGCTTACTTGCTGTCTCTCTCTGGTATGAAACAAAGGCAATATCTCTAGCAGTGATAAAGCCATACACAACAGAATTTAGCCACCTACACAGCTTTAATCAGAACATCTTTCACTGTTCATAAGGGGAATTTATCCAAGTAACAGCTTTTAAATTGACCATGCTAGTATTTCTGGGATAAGATCTCCATCATTTCTCAGTGTTTGTCTCCATCTGTCACATTAACCTTCCTTTGATTTGTCTCTTCTAAATGCCAGCTAACCAGGGTCAGAGGCAGCTACAACATGGCCAGGAGGGCCTTGAGATAGCACAGCTCTTTCCTCATTACCTGTCTTAGCGCATGTACATCATGCAATGCTTATGTGGCAGCTAAGATTGAAGCCTCTGAGAGTTCCTCGGTTAATCCCTCCCTTCAAGAGAAAAGTAGTGAAAAATACCATTCTTCTTGATGGATGTAGTCCTCTCATAGAGGATCTAAGTCCTAGCCCTGTAATTCCTCCCCAGTGTGTATCATCGTGGTCTTTAATGTTTTTACTGTTCTAAAACATAATCATGTAGGCAAAGTCTGGGCTGCAAACAAAAGACAATTAAGTACCAGTATTCTACCCTAAAGCCAAGTGGCTCAATTGGTGCAGCTCCTGTACAAATACACAGTTCCCACCATGAAAGTCTACTTACCTTAAGTTCACTCAAGCTGAAGGAGACGGTAGCTGCTGTATTCTCTAAATTTTAGTCCACGTGGTCCTTAGCCTGAGTAAATTGTTTTAAGAAATAGTTGCTTTACTCAGGCTGATATAAGGCATAATGTATTGGTGTAGCATGTAGTATCAACCTCATATAACTCATTAAAAGAGGTTTCAAATCTAGGAAGACTTCATTATCAATTATTAGTAAGTAGTGTGGTCTCAAAACAATGTTTGGGAAGTACATACAGACACAGGTTCACCATGTGGTTCATGACCCATTCTTTCTTAAGATTTCCAGGCACTACATGCAAAGTGGAATCCTTATTTCTTTAAATAACTCATTTCTTCCACTTTCAATGAACTTACTCATGCTCTTTGAACTTCAAGGTAGAAAAATCAAAGGCAGTCACTGTGTCTCTTAGGAGTTCTTGACCTACTTCGTACTGATCAGTTCTCATTTCTTACAGAAATGCAGAAGTTGTGTCAGAAGGATTTATACAATGAGCTGTCAAGAATTTTTCTTCTTTTAACTTTATACATTTCAAGGAAAGAACCTGAAAGAAATAAGCACAAACTTTAGGTACAATTGTAGGAAAAGTGTCTGTGCCAACAGATAATGTAAAAGATTCCTCTGTGGGCTCAAGAGGCTGCTTGAACGAGTTGTTAAGCATAATCCAGAAAAGTGTCTCTAAATTCTTTTATGTTGGCAGTAAAATCAGAACTATTGCAGAGTGGTTTTGTTGGCAGAGAAAAAGGAAATTTGAAAACTTGGGGGAGGGGGCGAAAAAGAAAAATATTTCCCACTTCAAGAAAAAATTCCACTAGTCAGTCACTGCTCAGTGGCATGAAATAAAGGCTCACAATAAAAAGGAACAATAAATTCTGAATATAGGGCTTCGTATTTCAAAAATTTTGGCAAATTATCAGAGGTCTGGTTAGGTACTGGTTACACCACCTCAATCTGGAAAATGCCCATTAAATCAGCAATCCTGGACACTGCTATGCAGATATTGAGACAAATTTGGTTTCCTTGTGAGATAGCCTTTGAATTCTCCCCAAAACAATGAAGGAAGACTAGTTACGTTTACAGCCTTGTTCTGTGTCCCTTTCACCCTGGGACTTTCTTACCAGTGGGGAATTCTCCCTCCTGGCAGGATCTGAAGACCATAACTAGGGATGCAACAAGATGTGAAATGACAGTCTTACAGCTTATGCACAGTGAATAAACAAGAGTTCTGAAGAAGTGGCATCTTGTAAGAACAAGAAATTGTGTCACTAGGGGTCAACATCAGGCATTACTGGTCACTCTCATAAGTTTTGCATCGTTCTGTGCTGAAACATGTAAAAAACCCCACCCAGTCAGTGCATTTGTTGCTTGGAAATGCCCTTGCTTCTGGTAGCAGATACCTCTCTACATGGGTAGCAATCCTGAGAGTGAACACCACCATTGAAACACCACCAGCTTTTTTGTATACAAAGAATTTAATTTTTGACATGTCCATTGAAAGTGTTGAGTATCTTTTTGTGACAGCATCTCTGCGGTCACAGAGGTGAGTGTGTATATTCATATATGCACATGCATGTGTCTGCTTTTTCACAAGCTTTCAGAAACAGTACACCTGCATCACTATGTCTAACTTAAGCACTCTGTGGGAACAAAAGCAAGGCAAGCCTGCATCATTATTGTAATCTATCCAGTACTTTTCCATTGAGCACTGCCAGAAAAAAATGCCTCCAGTTCAAGGGCAGAGTTTTTCTGAGACTATATGGGAGGAAGTCTGCGTGTAAGAGAAAAACTAATTTGAAGGATGTTGGGTCCTTTAGTGACAGTCGACTTAAAGCTACAGCAGCAGCAGTATTGTTGTTGTCAGGTGAGCAAGCAGCACCAGATGTGATGCTGCTCCCACGTTGCTCTTCAGGAAAGGTCACAACCTTTTCTGAGCACAGGTTTTAAGTGCCCCACATTCCCTGCACTGCATAGCAATTTGTCAGCTGTTTCCCTGATCAGCTTTGTTTAGGATCACCGTACAGCAGTCGTCCCATGAGTTATCATGGGTTTGCTGTTCCCAGTGCTTGTAGCACCTTTTCTGCAGGTCACCCTCTAATGATCTTCTTATCCCCACGCCTTCTTCCCCCATGACTGCTCGTGGGGCTCAGTTTGGATCGCACACCTCTCTGCAATGTTTTCATCCAGTTTGGAGAAGATGTGCAGGGCTGAAAAGGACTATGCTGTGCCACCTAAGGCTGCTTCCCATGAGCTCCTTCAGACCATCAGAGCTGGACCTCAGGCTAGGAAATGAGGTGTGTAACTCAAACTGAACTTCCTTCCAGGTGGCACAATGCCCTCTTCTTGCCTGCAGCCTATCTGCTCTGCTGCCTCCAGAAAGACCATGAGCCACATCTCTTGAAGAAAAATGGATGTGATAGGCAACTTCCATTTAAAACCTGCTAGTGGGAATGCTTCTTGTCAGTATGATGTTGTAAATACAGGCAGACACGTTCCTGTGCATGCAGATGAATGCATCACACTGCCGTGTTGTTCTGAGTATGGCTATTAAAATAAGGGGAGTTCGATTCAAATTCACCACCATACATTAAACCTATAGCCCACTAGAGCTATCTCCTCTCTATTTCATGTGTGTACCAGCAGTAACCAGGTAACAGTAAACTGATTTACATTCTGGAGCAATTATCTGCAGTGATGCACTCCATTAAATGGGCGGACAGGGGCTTACTTTTTCATAATCCATGGTGACACACCGGAAATGAAAGTGACAAAAGTTATAGATAGCTCTTTAGCTGAAGTTGTGAAAGAAAAGACATGGAGGAAAGAGAGAGGCCTAGGGGCTTGCTCCTACAAAATACTGAGCCAGGCTGCGATGCGCCAAGTGCCCCCATTTCCACCCAAGGGTTGTTGAAAAGGAGAGTCCTGAACACCTCAGAGGAATGCAGGATGGAGCTCCCATTTGTGAAGTAACAACTCATTTCTTTGCAAATATCATATTCTGCAGTTCAGAGAACATTAAACTGAGTGCAACCTTTGAATTTGCTACTTTGCAAGTACTTTTTTTATTTTTTATGAAGGAACTTCTATGAATGTGTGTATGCCAGAGTGTATTTAAGGATTTGGCTCAATACAGGCTTAGTTTGAAAAACAAGCTGTTGCTGACCCAAAGATCATGAAGCCAAGTAATGAAGGCTGAGATGGATGGAACGAATAGAAATTGCTGAAAAGAATCTCAGATGCCTGAAATTCGTATTAGGCTGCATTTTTTTAAGCCATAGGGCACTTCAATAGAGATAAACACTCAAACTGGGTCAGCTCAGAAGCATTCAGCAATTCCACATCTTTCCTCAACGGCTGTTTCTTGGGTCACAGAGCCTAACGCTGCACAGTTAAATAAATAAATCAGGCTATCATTTGTGCCTCCATGTTTCTGAGGTCAATTGTGGGCAGTTTGGGGCCTTTGGGGTTTCTAGAAGAACCATGGTTGAATACAGGTACACCTGAGAAATTGTTTTATTCAAAATTAACACCCTTAAAAAAAGACTTAAATCAGTCACATGTCAAGACAACCTTTAAAATCAGAAACATAAAAATAAACCCCACAGACTTTCCTTAAAAGATAGCTCCAAACTCAACAGCTCTGAAGCCTAATAAATGCAATATAAACATCTTTTGAGCAAAACATACTGGTGAAGAGAATGTTTATTGTGTTACAAAAATCAATACAATCTACAGGGACTAAATCAAATAGCTGTCCAGTCTACCCTGTGATTCATTTTGCTTTCACGAGTAAGGGATGCTAGGACAAAATGGAATATACGTGTAGCTGAAATGGTTGGAATATTTACGGTAAGAAAATATAACCACCTTTTTCAGCTTGGAATCCGACAGTGACATACAGTTTCTTCATTGCTTTCATTAATATATGTCAGTATGTTCCATGAGGTGAAAACTACTAATTCATGAAAACACAGGTTGGATGCCACAACCCCTTAACTAACAAAGAACCATTCGTTTAAGTGTAATTCTCAAATGCTACCACCAGCCAGTATTCTGCTGGCACACAGGATTTGCTATCATCATTCACACATATATTTTTGTGTGAGTTAGACTTGCAGCTCATATTTTCAAAGTATTTGTGTCAGTCTCTGGGCTCCTTTGCTTTAAATTAAATATATAACTGCTTGAAAAATATTGGCAGTGTCACCAGCAGCATTTCTTAAAGTGGCGATGAGTCAAGCAGAATTTAAATGATAATCAGTAATACCTATCTTATATGCAGCTATCAGCCCCCCGCTTGCCAGGACTGAGGTACATAACTACTTTTTTTTCTTCTTTAGTGTTTTCAATGCTAATTGTTTGGGCTCATAATATGAGAAATGAGCTCACTGTGTCTTGTAGGGGACATTCCTTTCCTCTGAAAGGTAGGTCTTTCCCGCACATGCTGCATTCCTGCTAAGGATATGTCTATAGAAGAAAGCAAGAAAGCCTTGATAGTGCTCTGAGCATCCTTGGAGATGCATGAGTGTAATGCTTAATCCAGCGTATGCCAAGACATGGCAGAGCTGAAGGGTATCATACTTGCTGATAGGCTGGCTATGGCCACTCCAGTTTTGATTCAGAACAACACATATCTTGCTGTTCCAGAACACATCCAAAGCAATACTTCTTCTGCTTGCAAAGAGGCATGGATACATCCTAGTCAACATCTCCCAGCTCTTAAACAAATGAAGTGCGCAAGCGTGGACATAAAGGCATGGGAGGATCTTGGTCACGATGCAGGACTGAGTCTGCATTTTCCTATGCAGCCTCAAGCTAGTAATTCCTTTTAGTCCCATCTTGATTCCTCATCTGAAAACTGGGGTAAAGTTACTGCTTTTTAACTAGTACAAGGATGACTTTATAAACAGTCACGACAGGTTTGCGCAAAAGGATGTGGGGGCCATACAAATACCAAGCCAGAGGGAGCAAAGTGGAAAGTTTGAAATGTTCATATATTGCAATAACAGCGATTTTTATTTATTTTTCCAACTAGGAAAATTTCTACAAGGACAATAAAGTGATAGCAGTCAGTTCGACATATCACAGCCTATCACAGCCCTCCTTCTCTCCTGTGCTGTCACTGTGCACCCACTGAATGAATAGGCAAACCCAACCTCATTTCGGCTTGGGACATGGGCTGTCAGTCACGTCTGACAGCAAGCATTTGGTGCCCATTTTTAGTAGGATTTTAACAGATCAATCTTTATCTGGTGGTTCAAAGAAGCGGTTCCATCTGTGTGCAGTTCGGTACTTGCAAACACTGCACTTGATCTTTAAACGTATCATTGTTCTGAGTCACCAGCTGCCTCTGTTCTAATGTAGGTGATCTGATTCACCAAAGTGAGTTAATAATATAACTGGGGAAAATTAAGTTCCTATTTCTATGAAAGCATAAAAGTTATCTGAGATGGTGACATTTACGGTTCACTGAAAAATATGCTTTGTTTTATATGCAGTTGTTGAGCTGCCAAGGAGCTTTTTTTATTTCTAGCAATTTAAGCTTCTCTGTAAAGTAGATGATTTAAGACAGGCAGAAGATGCCTTTTTCTCACTGATCCATTATGTCTGCCTTTTCCCCTTACTCTTGGTCTGCAGCAGGCGAAGAAGCAGCTTTGCTTAGAAATCACTGAATAAACGTACACAGTTCATTTTTCTTTGTAATATGAGGGAGGGTGAAGAAAACATTATAAAACACAGAGACATTAAAAAAAAACAACAGACAATTCTATATGATGGATAACACTTACACAATTAAATAAAAATACACTTGCAATACCAAAGAGCAGAGCACATTTCATTTTTATCTGCAGTGTCACTCCCCTAATGGTTTCTGTCACAAAAACTAAACAAAACAAATCTGTGAAGCAGACAAGATCTCAGGTTTCAGGGATGCAGAGTTCTGCCAGGTGGATCAGAAAAGTAGGTCAGTGGGTCATTAATGCAAACCTGATGGGAAATAAACCCCGACCCACTGAAAAGGAAAAGATTTAGCACATTCATCTATTCGACACACTCCATGCGTATCATTTCCACTAAATAGGCATTGCAGTTCAAGCACTGCAAGCCAAAAACCCAGATCTGAGGACATCACAGAGACTGAAATACTTTCATCCTCTCATATTGTATGGACCTCACAAATTGCATCCCATAGATAGAGGGGTTTTCACACTCAAAGAGCAATGTAAATAAAGAAGTTTGGTGACGTAAGTACATTGCACATACTTTTTAGAGACCTAAGTCATGACCAAGTCATTTAACCCTTAAAATGTTTGCCATCTTCCTATGTTATCCTAAAAACCTGAAGTATTTTTTACTTTTTATTTTCCAAGAAGACATGACAGGTACAACATTGGGAATTTCCACCTGCAGACTTGTACCTGTAGCTACTTTGCAGCTTTCCCCTTACACATAGTGAAGGACATGAGGCAGGGAGAGGTTTAAAGCAAGTCTCATTCCCTTAGGTACAGAGGGGAAGATGGAACCGAGCTCCTTGCTGACTCACAGCCTGCTGTTCAGCAGATCCCCTCCCATCTTACACTTACCTCATCCAGGATACCCAATGGAGATCCACCAGTATCCTTCAACTCCTGAGTCTTTTTATTTATGCTTAGTTTACCTCTCTTGATAGAGACCTGTTTAGGGTTTTTTTCGGTTTGTTTTTTTTTCTTTTGTGTGAGGGGGTTGTAAGATTCAGTCAAGCAAATCTGAGGTTTCTACAGATTTTTCTCTTCTGATAAAGGAATTAAACACTTGGGTAACTTTGGGATTTTTTCCCCCTGTTGTTTAACTTAATCAGAGTTTATTGTTTTGTGCTGCCTTAGTTTGGCAACATGTTTTTCCGCCTCCCTTCTTTTCTTTTTTTTTTTTTTTTTTTTTTTTTTGCATCAGAGTTTTTTATTCCACATGCTCACACCCCTGCCTCCGGAAAGGCCTTTTTGAGGAAATCCAAAGTCAGTGGTTAAGAAATCCACTGAGAGCTTGGAAATAATCATTCATGATATGTTAGTTCTAAGAGGCATCCAACAAACAAAATAGGCTTTTGGCAGTTGGAGTCATGAAAAAATTACACATGTGCAAGGATAGAAATCTGGATGTAAGATTTCTTATTTCTCTTCCATACAATAATTTCCTTGCACTTGTTTGACTTAACTTTTGACTGGCCTTATATCTCTTCTGGGCCACTTGAAACACCTGAATGCAGACATGGCATCATAAAAAAAAAACCACAAAAAAACCACAAGACAGACACATCCCGTATACTATCCTGCCTGATTTCGCTCAAACTCTTCTGAAATGCACCAATCAAATGATGCATGCAGCAACAGCATGTAACTGTGTACATTAATGCAATCTAGAATAACTCTACTAAATACTGAGGTCTTTCTGGGTGCCTACTAAGATCACAGACCCAAACATCCTGGCCAGGACGCTTTTTATGAAGCCTGTGATCCTTTTAAGGGTGAAATAATTCACCTGGTGCAGACAGCAGGTCAACAGCAGAAGGAGTAATGGAGGATGAGCCTTCTGGTTCCCATGTGCGGTCCTCACTGCTGGGTTGCATAACACATAATTGATATTGTGTTCTTGAAAGAAGTATGTAATAAACTACACACTGCCTACAGGTTGTAGATACTGATTTAATTCAAAGTGATTTAAGCAATTGTCTTTAATTATTATTTCAATTATTAACAAAGAATGGCTAATCCTTCTTTGCTGCTTGTTTTAAATTTGTACTTCCAGATATTTCCCCACATAAAGGCCTCTGCTCAATAACTGAGGAGAATTTATATTTAATTTTGTAAGGCTAGAAGGTAAACATGAAAACATCTGTGGAGTTACGGTTTACAAATATTTATTCAGAACCTTAATTTGTTAAGTTACTTAATTTTGAAATGCCCGACAAAGCATCTCTTATTTATTACATGATGCTTCCTTCTTTCTTACAATTTGAATGAAAATGGAATTAATTAAAATATGTGAAATCAACAGTTTGTTACTGTTTGAATTATTTCAGTAACGCTAATTTAGATGCACTGTATGCCTGGGAAGAAGTAAACGTGCCACAGCACTTTAAGCAACTGAACAGTTTTATTTAACAAAGGAGGTGACTTTCCTTTTTGTTTAGTGAAATCAGTTGTTTACAGACCCTTGCCTTTTTTGTTTACATTTGAACTAGTTTTTTTCAAACTCTCACATTATTTTTTGCTCACAGATCTGAGGATGGAAACTAGTTTTTTAGTTTTTAAGATAATACTTAGTTTTCAATTGAAATGATTTAGTTCTGCCTACTTGAAAAGTAAATGTAAAGCAGAAAATGTTCCATTTGAACTTAAAGCAGAAGTTATGTCAAATTTAAAAAAAATATTTGTCACTATAGAAAACTCTACTTCCAAATGTTACTGTTTACCTCTAGGGGTAGGATGACTTTCTTTAAAACTGTGGCTGCAAGAATATACCTCTTTCTACTTTTAATGTAATTTATATTATACTAATACATAATAATAAATTTTGACCTTCTTGTATGTTGTCTTATTTTACATCCAGGCTTTAAACTGTTGTTTTAAAGAGAAAAATAAAATTTCAACTATAATATCCAGATTTTTGATGAAAAGATTAATCGACTTTAATCAGCACAGCAAGTTGATTACGCCAACAAAACAAATTAAGCAACATTACTGTTGCTATATATGTCAACTTATTTTATGCAGTAATAACTTGAAAGCATAATTTTATTAATTACCTCTCTTGCAGTTGAAAGTGCTTCAGACATTCTGTTGATGAAGGGACATACCATGAGTGCAGTCTAATTTCTACTCGAATCCTGTGTTTAAGTCCTCATGGAAATGGAATAAAATGGTGGATTTGTTGATTGGGTTTTTTTAAATTGAGAGCCAGAAGAGGGATACCCTCTTATTTAAAGAGATTAAGGATCACTCCAGAAACTCTAAGTATCTACTTCACTTCTCCAAGTAACATGAAAACAGAAGTTGAGTGAGCAGTCGAAGAAACAATACAGCTTTGTTTTAACTCATGGGTCATGATGCAAAGTAATAGTGATGTAAGAATGATTTGCACTGAGGTACTGCTGTTGAATTTGTCATCTTGGCTATGGAGGTCATCCTGAACTGCAGATGGAAATCCACTCTTTCAGTGCCATGCTCACATAGGCAGGGGCCATGAGGGATTTTTATGATAGACAAGTCCCACGTTGTCATCGTGCTCCCAGGTACCCACCCAGGGACCATTTCCTCTGTTGCTGCCCTCCAGGAACAACTGGAAGGAGTCCAGCAGAGGACCACAAAGATGATTAGGAGACTGGATCCATCTCTCTGATGAGGAAAGCCTGGGACACCTGGTTCTGTTTAGCTTGGAGAATGGAAGACTAGAAGTGGATCTTATCAAGGCTTATAAATAACTAAAGGGCAGATGTCAAGGGGATGGAGACAGACTTTTCATTGTTACCCAGCAATAGGACAAGGGGCAGTGAGCACAAACTGGGACACAGGCAGTTCCAGCTGAATATGAGGAAAATCTTCTTTACTGCAAGGGTGACAAAGCACCTGAGCAGGCTTCCCAGAGAGGTTGTGAATCTCCTTCTCTAGAGATATTCAGAATCCACCTGGACATGCTCCTGTCCTGTCACCTGCTGTAGGTGAACCTGCTTTAGCAGGGGGGTTGGACTAGATGATCTCCAGAAGTCCTTTCCAACCATGACCCAATTCTGTGATTGCTCCCCAGTAGGACTCTTGAGGATGAATCCTCATGGAGTGAAAGTGGCGCAGTCCTGATGAAGCCAAGTTATTTACAACAGCTGGGTAGCTCTCCTTAACTCACTGTGTACCCTACTGGGGAGTCAGCAAGTATGGGTCATACAGGGGGAATTATCTTTGAAATGGATTTCTAAAACAATGCATTTAACATATGAAAGCCTGGGAATCCGAAATTAAAGTTTTTACATACTTGGCATTCATTTGTAAGTTGGCAGTGACAGCTTTCATCCTACAGAAAACATTTTTTATCTCATGAAAGTTGAAAATAGCTCTGTGCAATACTGGTGCCTCTCACTAAGATGGGGCTTTTCATCCATGACCTACTTTGTTTTCTGCACAATGTGCCTAATGAGTAATAATGACTTTGGAAAGGGCAGCACTAGAGAAGAAGTTGAAGTAACGCCTTAAGATGCTCTCTCAGAAAACATCAAACAGAATATTTTTCATCAGGCTGCGTAAAAGAATCTGGTTAAAGTACACATAAGTTTAAGAATTAAACAACACTCAGCTGATGGGTGAAGGCTCTTCACACAAGGCGGCTATCGCAGCATGGGGCTGGTGGTCGTGCTGTGACAGCATGACAGCAGTGCTGTCAGGCGCCCTGGGGGGGCTGTGCAGCACAGAAGCATCCCTGTGAACACCCGCTGACAGAACAGCATGGGAACCTGCCACTGCTGGTGTGCTTCAGTGGCAAGCAGGACACACATGCAAGTCTGCATCTCACAGCCCTTTGGGTTGGGGAGAGACCTGGAGGAAGCAAGGACCAGAGATGAGCAGGTGGCACAGAGATACTCCATGCCCCCTTGCAGAGCTACTTGGCCTTTTACCTGCCAGTCACTCATCAGTGTACCCCAGTCCCCAGCTAAATTTGCCCATCTGCTCTGTTGCAGCCCTCCTTCACGCTCCACCACACTCCAGCTGAGACACCCACCTCCTTCTTTCCTCAGCTGTGGAGCTGATGGACGTGTACTGATTCTCCAGCCTTCATCAGGTCCCTGCATCTCCATCCTTTTGCAAATCTCCAGCCCACAAGCCACTTCCTCCTGCCCATAAAGGATCTCAACAGTCCCTGTTGGATGCAAATGGAACAACTGTGACAAAGGATGAGGACAAGGCTGAGGTACTAAATGACTTCTTTGCCTCAATCTTTAATAGTAAGGAAAGTTGTTCCCTATATGTACATACCCAGGAGACAGAGGAGCAGAACGAAACTCCCATGATTCAAGAGGAGGTGGTTAGAGACTTGCTTGCCCAACTAGACACCCACAAGTCTATGGGGTCAGATGGGATCAATACAAGAGCATTGAAGGAGCTGCTGGATGTGCTTGCCAAACCCCTTTCCATCATCTTCCAACAGTCCTGGAAGACTGGGGAAGTTCCACTGGACTAGAGGCTGGCTGATGTTGTGCCCATCTACAAGAAGGGTTGAGGGAGGATCCAAGGAAATACAGGCCTGTCAGTCTGACCTCAGTGCCAGGGAAAGTCATGGAACAGGTGATCTTGAGTGCTATCATGA
>WAAB01016445.1:301332-337554 GCA_013389865.1 Piaya cayana | reverse complement strand
AAAAAACTTTTCACAGAAAAGGTCATTGGGCACTGGCAGAGGCTGCCCAGGGAGGTGGTTGAGTCACCCTCCCTGCAGCTGTTTAAAGGATGGGTGGATAGGATGCTGAGAGACATGGTTTAAGAGTTGATAGGAATGATTGGACTCCATGATCCAGTGGGTCTTTTCCAACTTAGTGATTCTGTGGAGGGGAAAGGTCTATCCCTTCTCATTCTCCCAGCCTCTTTTGTCCTCCAGGACCCTAGACTATATTTAGCTTCATAACAGCAAACTCGATAAAATTTTAGTTTTACTATTATTGCTATTATCATTCTCCTTGTCTTTTTAGACTGGAGTAGTTTGATTTTGCTGGAGTAGAAAAAAAAACACGTTTCTTCTTGAGCAACTGAAACTTTGTTAGATTACAAAGTTAATTTGTCTTTTTTTCATCAGGTGAGATGAGAATACTCATGGCTACAAGATTATTCCTTGTGAAACTGTGTAGGAGGAAATTATTTTTATATATCAAGAAACCCATGCAAGTCTCCATTTCAAAAATCCATGCAAGCCACAATGTTGCATCATTTTTCTTCTTTTCTGTCAGCAGATGCCTGTGAGTTTTCACACCAGGCCAACTTTGAATTGTATTTTGCTGATTTGCCTGTTGTGTGTCATCAGAAACCTGGAAAGATTTTGTGAAAAGCAGAAAATGCCTCTCTGAACAACAAGGAGTAAATAAAGCAGACCAAATGCCAGGCAGCTGAGAGGACAGATGAGCTGCGAAAGGAAGATAAATTCTAAGTTTGCCGTTAGCAGGCAAGGAGAAGACATGTAGGGGACTTGTCAGGCTAAGCCTCATCCTCCAACCCTGCTTCAGAATAACCTCTTCACTTCAGGCACAGCTCAAGAAGGTTGGTTTGGAGGATTCAATATACAGGTGGTTAGCAGCTCCAGAATTCAATTCCATATCAATTAGTATAAATTGGTCCTGAGGAAAACTGAAAGCCACAAAAGTCATGTGAAGCAGAGAACGACAGCTGTTTTCCCTCACAATATGTCTAGCAGTAGAAAGGGCCATTAAGATACTGATATTCTCAATGTTCATAGTAGCTGCAAGGCCCCTTTGTAATACTGACATGATCTGAAGGGGTGTTTGTTTAATTGAAACCCATATCCAATGTTTTAAGTAGGTCAAGTTCAAAGCCTAGTCAATATTTGAAAAATCTGTGCAAGATAAAGAGGCAATGAGAAAAATTAGCATGTTAGCCCACTAGCGGTTTGCTTCCCAACTGCACTTTGACATGGGGAAAATGAGGACAGTAAACAAGGAGCTAGTATTTGTGTCTGAAATACCTGATACTTTCCCTGATATTCCACAGTTTTTCTGAGCTCTTACTTGATTGTCCTCTTTTTTTTCGAAACTGGGAAATGGAAACTTTGATTTCCCATAGTAACTCTGCCAGAAAAATCAAGAGCTAAATTTACCATACATCCTAATTACAATTGCTGTGGCTTGGAAAAGCTGGATACCAGATATATGCACAATAAAATATAGACTGTGGATGATAAGAGAAGACTTTCAAACCAATAACTAAAACCACTTCTTAATTTACAAAAAAACTGAAATGGAAGAATGATCTAAGTGATGTGGGGGGTAGCAAGGCAGGGAAGGAAGGGAAGAGAAGGATAGCTCAGGCCAGTGACATTTAGGCATAGTTTCCCTTACATTCCTCTTCAGCCACTGGACTTCCAAAGAGCAGCTCAGAGCAGATGCTATGAGTCATTCTTCGGCAGAGCCTCTGGATGAACTACATTGGTATTTCAGTTCAGATCAGGAGCGCACTTTAGGAGGGACAGTGCTGATTGTTCCTGCCTACAATACTGTTTTTTTCACCTTCCAGGTGAAGCCAAACTGGATGAGGTACTCCAGAGGGGCATTCAAAGTGCTACAGCTACGAGTACATGCATGTTTGGCATGCAGGACTGACCAGGTCTAGTCCCAGATAAATGTGTATAATGCAGAGATGCAGGCATCAATGCTGACTGTTTCACCCTCTAGATATAAGTCTGCATCTCCACACTACTTTTACTTCTTCTTCTAGACATGCAGAGAATCTAAGGAACATTTTCCTCAAGCAGTTGAGTTCAATACCCAAAACCAGCAGATGTAAATATCCCTCAGTGCAACTTACAGCTGCAGCTGCTTTAAAAGCCTGTATCATCCCTCTAATGCCCACCCAGACGCTCTCAGAAGGACATGCTTCTTCAGGGGCATGTCCCAGCATGCAAGCTGAGACTGTGAGTTCCACTGTTTTCAAGAGGTGCACCAGGAGCCACCTTGGTCACTATTTAAACTTTGATTTGATGTACAGTCACAGCTGTGGGCTGTCATTAAGAAAAATTGCTGGAAATTAATTTATGGAGTCAGTGCAAGGACTCGTGCTGAGAGGGAGTAACCAAGGGGGTTGGTCAGGAAGGGTTTCCGGAGCAAGTTCATAGTTTTCAGACCAACAGATGGTGAGGAAGATGGAAAGGAAGAAAGTTACCAATTGGAAGGACAGTATAATTATTGCCTGGGTGCTGTTTTGGAAAGCTACCTGAAATCTGGATTCTGTGTGCCTAAGTGACAAAATTCACTCTGATGCTAGTGGGGCCAGAATCTCATCCTTGTGACCCCTGGATTGTTAGCCTGGAGCTTTTCATCAGTATTTGATTCAAGTAAACCAGTGGGCTGAAAACCAGACTGTAGTAGAATTCTAAATTTCTCTAAGCAGAGAGTCCATAAAATGAACATGAAAGTCAAACAATATTTATTTATTTCAGATTTTCTTTGTTTTATATTTATAAGAATGTAATAGGGCATGGATACACATTTCTGTGTTCAGTAGAAATTCTAGTGATACAAACTTCGTACCTGAGTTTAACCGAGAAAACAAACAAACTCTTCGTATAAATTTGAGACACATTTCCTTCTTTATAAGAAAATCATGGTGTCGGTACAGTTAAATAATTGCATTGTTTTGAAAAGTTCACTGTAGTTTTCCATACGCAAATACACAACATGTTTTTTAAGACAGGAAGTGAATGTTAACATTGTCTTAGCTGCCTATATTAATTCCTAGGCAATACTGATATGCTTCAGTTTTATACTTGGCATATAAACAACATGGCAAAATGTTAAAAGCAGTGCAAACACAGTTTTCAGAATCTCATCAATAAGATCCTTTTGAAAATAATATTTTTTTCTTACCTAATGCCCTTATGAGAGTAGCTTTCTCATTACATTTCTGCCAGCTGGAGAATTCCAGTCAAGTGAGAAGAAATAATGAACAACATTACGGCAACCAGAGAAAAAATATATAAGAAATACAAAGTATTCACTGCTACTCCTGCTGCATAAGTATGCATCTTCCAGGGATGTGAGAGAAAAGGTAGCAAAGATATTACTCTGCACACACCTACCCTGACCCCATAGCCAAGATGTAAAAACTTGTTTTTATATACATATATAGCTACCTGTTTCTAGCTCTACAATGGTGATGTAGTGCCTCTTCACTGTTAAATGAAAAAGAAGAACTGAAGACGATAAGAATTACTTGGCCTCATGAAAACCTGAGGGTTCAAGTGATCTGTTTCTTTCTGTGAAGGCAGTAGTGTCCTGTGAACCATTCTTACCTTTGGAGGACCTTTAAAACAGCCCCAAACACCACAGAGCATAAGCAGAGTATCACCTCTTGACCTATTTTCCCTAGCAGGTAAAATTTTATTTTTGTGTTTGAAAGAAGTCTACAGATCATTTTATACCTCCCATGTCATAGAAAAGGAGCGTCCTACTTGTCTTCAGAGAAATGCCTCCAGTGCCCCAGTCTGAAACGCTTCTATGGCTGGTCTGTTTAGGCTTCAAAACTTTGGGTAAATGCTTAATCAGACACAAATATAGCACTGTTGAAGTTATCCATACAGTATAAGCATTATTTACATTTTCATTGCAAAATCCCTTGATTCTTTAAGTACACATATTTGGCCTAGACTTACTAAAAATGCCCTGGGTCTTGAAAAAGCTTTATTTGAATTTTATCCTCAGGCTGAAATGATCTCCAGTGATTTTGACTAAAGAATGACCCAAGGAACCAGTTAGAGCACAACTTAGCTTGAGTTTTGGTCGATTCAGAGAAGGACTTGCATGAAGAGGTGTCTGAAAGGCATACTAAGCGGTATCAATTGGAATCAGATTGACAAAGTCAGGTCAAATTCAACTGCTGCGGTAAGGTTTTGGTTTCAAAACTCAGGTGTGGAGAAAGAGGACATTAAAATTGAGTTGAACAGTCAATAAAAGCTCAAATGGGGATTTTTTTTTTGTACTAAGCACACAGGGTTTTTTCACAATACTTTTTGTAGCCAGTTTGACAGTGTACCGGTGCAGAACTAATGCTGTCAGAGCCAGCTATGTGTACTCCAGCATACAACAAAGTAAGGCACTGCTGTGAGAAAGTTTGCCTTAAGGCTGTGTTTCTAATAGATATTAAGGCCGTAAGATGGAAACAAAAATCTATGGAACAAGCATTAAAGAGATGCATTCACACAAGGATAAAAATTAAACTGAGGCAATAATTTTGGTGCAAGCAAGGGAGAACACCAAATACACTGCACTGAATCAAGTTTCTGGTGGTCATTAGGTTTAGCTACTAGTCTGAGTTAGCTCTGAAATCTTTCTGTGAATTCATTTTTCTCAAGCTACCCTTCTATCTGCTCCCCTCTGGCCCCTGCAGGGAAGAGCTAAGAGCTTCCTGGTTTGCTCTTTCCTGTCTCCCTTCTCACTCTCCCTCTCAAGACCGAAAAAGAACAGACTACATCACTTTAACTATTTTCAGAATGGGTAGTTTATGGTGCTGACACTCCGCTTTTTGGGATACAGGATGAAGTCTCTGCCCCAAGGAGCTGCCAGAGCATGCCAACATGATGTGGGTAATCACTGGACAGAGAAGGAAAGCCGTGTGAAAATGTGCAAAGGGTGAAGGAGAAAAGGAATGCTCCGCAGAGCCCGGCTGATAGGCATGTACATTGGTAGGACAGATAGATGTTTGTTTCTCTTCTTTCTCTCACATGCACACAAACACACTGATTTAATGATTGCAGGCAAACGTAAGCATAGTCTTTCTTGTAGAACCAAACAGAAAGAAGAGGTTGATTATGTGGATGATACTGCTATATCTTCAGCTGTAGCAAAGGGAATACTGAAAGCTGCTGGCAATATAAATTGCTTTTTTGCATCAAAGTTCCCTTATATAAAAAATGTCCCACTGTGCAAATTCCTCTGTGAAAAGAAAGCAAGAAGGACTGAGATTGGAATTAGCTCTGGTAAACTGTAAAGAATTGAGGCTTTCCAAAATTCAAGCGCTGAGGTAGATTGCAGAGTGAGAAGGGTTACATTGAAAAACAAATAAAAAATAAGCAAAAAAACTTGCTTTCAATTTAACAGTTTCCAATTACTGATTTGTTCTATTACTGGACCTTAATTTATTTAAGCTTCTTTCTTTGACAAGAAGTTACAGCACCAAAAGATTTAGAGCATAGTGTTCTTCGTGCAGTGACTTTGTGTTCATTGGTATGTAATACGAGGAACATTCCATGCTCCCTTATCACTGGAAAATCCACTGGAAAGGAATAATTTTTCATATGTAACTCTCCACAGCAGAAGTGAGATCAAGCTCTGTGTAAATATTTTGAAGCTGTAGTTAACAAGCAGAATTAATTGCATTAGTCTTGTAAAGGCCTCATCTTTCTCAACCTTGAATTCACACTTTGATGATGTTTTATGATGTGAAGTCTTCTGATGAGGAATAGCACTGTAGTTTAAAAAAAAATCCTCCTATTATCTCTTTAACTGTCAGAGAATAACAAGATGCTAGAAAGAGTTTTTATGGGGAGAAAAAAATCAGGAAGTGATGATAGAAACAAATTATCTGTATGGGGTCATTTCACCTTCTTGATTAGGTCCCTGAAATGACAGAGATGATGGGGATTCTGTGCTCATATAAACTCAGGCAACTTAATGCTTCCTTAGGAAGCAGAGTGGAATATCAAGGGTCAGGATAAACTGTATGGGTTCAAGACATAACCAGATAAGGATACTGCTCATCCGTGGCTGGGCCCTGAGCTGTGAGGATTTTCCCTGCAGCTGTGGGCTGGGGCTGAGCAGCAGACTGAGATCTGACTGGTGGGATCCCCCCTTTGCCTGAGCCTCCATTCAACCCTTTCCCTCATCTTGCTTACAAGCAGAGAGCAAAACTCCTGTGCTCTGCAGAAACCACTACCAAAGCAGAACCATATTCTCACATTCAAAGCAAGCTGTTCCCTAGAACTCCAGGTGAAGTCCCAAAGTTAAAGGTACTGCTGAAAAAGCAGGGCTCCCTCCTTTCCCTGGTGACCTTGCAGGACTGCTAAATACCTTTTTCTCCATGGAAATGGTACATGGCCTTTTCAGCTAGCTGCCAGTTTATCAGAGGATTGGATGCATGTGACAACCCTCTGCCCCACACCACAAGGAGAGAAAAGTGTAGGGTCGTCATTCTGCCCACACACAGGTCATGAGTAAGGGAAGACAGCTGCAGAGAGCAGACTGCTACCGCTGCTTCAATACGATGCCAGATCACCTGCAAGCCACCTGGGAAGGAGATACATGCAGATGGGTGTCCCATTAGGCTCTAGTCCTCACAGCTGCCTGATGCTATGTGCTGCTTAGCAGGTATCATCAGCCATCTGTAGTCTGACGATGGGGGTGGAGAGGGATCCCCTTATCCTTTTGCTTAGTACCTGCTAATTTGCTTTTGTAAAGGGATGTTTCAGGCTTGGACTACAATAAAGACAAATCCTATTTCGCTGGACATTATGATCTAAGATCAGGAATACCCAGAGCACAGAACAGATGATGGCCAGGGATGCAGTGAAAGATGGATGCAGGCAGGGAGCGAGAAGAATCCAAGTGTAGGTTGGGCAAAAGCAAAGAGAAAAATGATGGCAGGCTGCTGCCATCAAGGGCTACAGAGCTCCTACCTCTTGCAGAGCCAGCAAGAAGATTGTTTCACAACTGTGAAAAACAACAAGTCCTTTCTGTCTGGAAATATCACTCTAACTCCCAGCTGCAGCACAGAGATTGTTTTCAGAGAGATATCCTACCATCTCACAGTATCAAGATTAATTTTGTTAGGGTTTTTTTTTTTTTTGCTTTTAATAGATTATTGGAGCAGTTAAGAGCATCACCTTAGCTTGAAACTGTCTTGAAACAGAGTAAAAAAAACCCAAATAAAGTTCTGGTGGCATTTTATTCTGTATCTACAAGCAGAGCGTTCCAATGAAAATGAAGATGTGCAAAAAGCTCATCTCGTTATTGGCAGTAGAAGCCTCTAAGGCATTTCAGGTGCTTTATAGCTTTCAGTTAATTCAAACAGGGAAAGTTAACAATAAAACTGTAGCATGGAAATGGTAGAAGTGCCAGACTCCACACAAAATGTACAGGAGAGAAATTAATGCAGCAGGGCATACGGGGAACTCGCATTAGAATCACAGAATCACCAGGTTGGAAGAGACCCACCGGATCATCGAGTCCAACCGTTCCTATCAAACACTAAACCATGTCCTTCAGCAGCATTAGCCTGCTGTTCCTAATGCAAACCTTGTTCTAATCAGAAGGGACACAAACGTTCCTTGAAACTGTGAACTGGAGAGGTGAAATTTATTCATTATTTTATTGCTTATATCTGTAATCTTTGTAAAGTTACCCAATGAGCTAGGTCCAGTTCTGATCAATATCTTTATCAATGACTTGGATGAAGGGATTGAACGTATCCTTAGTAAATTCACAGATGACACTAAGCTGGGAGGAAATGTCGATCTGCTTGAGGGTCTTGAGGCTCTGCAAAAGGATCTGAACAAGCTGGCTGGATGGGCTAAGGCAAATAAGATGAGGTTTAATAAGGTCAAGTGCTGAGTCCTGCACTTCAGACGAAACAACCCTATGCAGTGCTGCAGGCCTGGGGAAGAGCGCCTGGAAAGCTACCTGGCAGAGAAGGTTCTGGGGTCGTTGGTTGATAGCTGACTGAGCATGGGCCAGCAGTGTGCCCAGGTGGCCAAGAAAGCCAATGGCATCCTGGATTGTAACAGAAACGGTGTGACCAGCAGGTCCAGGGAGGTTATTCTCCCTCTGTACTCAGCACTGGTGAGACCACACCTTGAATCCTGTATTCAATTCTGGACCCCTCACCACAAGAAGGATGTTGAGGCTCTGGAGTGTGTCCAGAGAAAAGCAACAAAGCTGGTGAAGGGGCTATAGATCAAGTCTTACAAGGAGCAGCTGAGGGAACTGGGGTTGTTTAGCCTAGAGGAGAGGAGGCTGAGGGGAGAACTGAAAGGAGGTTGTAGAGAGGTAGGTGTTCATCTCTTCACCTCAGTGATAGGATGAGAGGGAATGGCCTCAAGCTGCACCCGGGGATGTTCAAACTGGACGTTAGGAAAAATTTCTTCACTGAAAGGGTTGTCAAGCACTGACAAGGCTGCTCAGGGAGGTGGTTGAGACACCATCCCTGGAAGCATTTAAAAGAAGGGTAGATAAGGTGCTTGCAAATGGGAAAAATAACCTAAGAAGTCTCAGAAAAGCTACAAGTCAAGACTGTTGTGAGGAGCAGAAAGTGAAAAGTACTTGCCTGTCCCACCAAGAAAACAATTGTCCATGGGGTTCCTCTACCATCCAAAGGACAGCTTTCCTCTCTAGACAGATCTTCCCTTAGAGACATCTGGATACTAGCCCCCTAGGTAACACAGTAAAGTATGTATAAAAAAATGTTAGAAACTAATACAGAGACTTGGAAAACTAAGATAAAGGTCTTGTGGATATTAACACTTATGAAATTCACTGCTCCCTTGAAAAAAAAAGTAAGTATAGATTATTATCTTTTTAATTGTCTGGGAAAATCACATAGTTATTCTAAGCTATTTTATTCATTCCCTTGAAATAATTTTAATAGTGAACATTAGAGTCCAGAAGACTTGTGTTGATGTCAAGTTCATTATCTGTTGATGTGTCTGATGAACTCTTTAACAATCTAATGACATGAGTTTGAGTGGTTTGCAGTGAAGCAGAGGTTTAGACATGAAACCTGCATTCTGTACCACATTAGACCAGAACACTGGTGGAAATGGAGTAAGAAAAAAGCACCAAGGCAAAAAAGGTAGACTCAAACACTGATCTATATTTTATATAGTGGAATTAGAGGTTATTGCCAGCAAAACACACACAACCACAAGCTGATGGTTTATTTAAAAGAAAAATGTATTTAAAAGAGGATCAGAATCCCTTCAGTGTTAGAAATTCAAGCCAGAGGAAGTGGGATATGCAAACATATAAAGAAACAGATAAGGTCAATCCAGGCAAATCATGATTTGGGGTCAAAGAAAGAGGAGACAACAGCCCACGTGCAATGGGAGATGGAAACTAATGCTTGTAAAGAGAGATGTGGCTGTCTGGAGGACTTGTTCAGTCTCCTGGGATGTATAACAGTGGACAAGCCTTCTCCTGGAGAGGATCTCTCCAGAGGCATTGGGCCTGCTCCTCTACCCGAAGGTTCACCAGCCCTGTTGGGGCAGGCTAAGGGCAAGTTGCTAGATAGACTGACTTTGGCCCCTCCTGTCTGAAGGGAGACACAAAGGTTCATGTGGCTGTGGAAACTGAACACTGCCAGTGAGCTTGGTGAGCATATGATGGGTATGATGTTGAGAACAGTAACTCTAGGCAGTGCAAATTTGGAGATTAGAAGAAAAAAGCACAAGATGACTGGTGTATGTATCTACCATGGCAGCCTCCTGCATATCATGGTGTAGGGGAGCTAGGATGTCCTCATGGGTCTTGGGGCAGGCCTGGTGACCAGGATCAGTCCTGCTCCAGCCAGGATCAGGGCAGCCAGGTGACACCAAGACAGTCCCAGCCCCAGGCATTGGTCACCTTCCTGGGGATGGGGGCAGGCAGAGGCTGGGACAGGACCTTGGCCCAGCTCAGGAGGGCTGTGGGGAACTGTGGCAATGCTGATGGCCCTTGGGGCTGACATATCATCCTGGACCAGTCATGCCCTCAGGGTCTGACAAAGCATGTTCTGAGATACCTCTTCAGTGGAGCACCTAAGCAACATCATGCCACTGCATGTAAGATTATGCTGGAGAAGGTGTAGTCTAGCCAAATTTTTATTTACTCTCTATTTGGCATGGGAGCAGATGAGTTGAACAAAATCTGGAAGAGAACCCAGGGTTCTGGGTCTCTCTCCTCCTTAGGACTGGTTTCACCAGGGTGACTGTTCCAGGCATTCTTGTGCTTCCAGCACAAGTCGGAAGCTTCTTTCTGCTTTCAGACCCTTAAAATATTTACAACAGTATTCATTTCTTGTGGGTTTCTCAATAAGATAAAATACCAAGGACAAGTCAAACGGCAAAGCATGAACTATTTTATTTCTCCCCACTTTCTATTACTAAAAGAGCATGAGAAGCACTTGAGGGCAGTTTGCGGAGTGCATCTACCATCCAATATGACAAGTAGGTTAATTGGAATGAAGGAAAATGTGACCCTTGACTACAACTGCCCCTTAAGGGTATTGAGTTTAATGTTGTTGTTATTGTGTTCTGCAACATCATGAGGTAAAACACAGCGATGGGCTCGTCTCAGCACAGGAGCTCTTCTTAACAAATGGAGCTGCACAGAGTGACTTGGATTAAATTTGACTAAATCTTGCCCCAGGAAATCTTTCCCTAGAAAATCCTGTAGCACTCACAATTTTTTTAGAAGTGACAATACTGGGTGTCCAGCTCAGAGGAAAAGAATACAAGCTAGAAGGGAGCAATATGATATACATCTTGCATGCAGCAGAATTGTGCAGATCACCTGCCATTTCTGTTGCTGGCTGTGCGTGCAAAGGAATCAGCTCTGTGACTTTATGTGAATGTTGGGGGTGGGGGAACAGCCATCTTTTTTATTTTTTTCAAAGGGGAAGAAGGTTTTGAAAGAAAATGTGTGCAAATTAATGTTAAAGAATGGTGATTTTTAGCCTGATTCACTCAAATGTTCTGCTCTGTTGAATGCAAGGCAGTCTCTATGGAAATTCAGACAGTAAGATTTGGGGCTACACACATTCAAATTTGAGTTGACCTCATTACAGCTCCATGTTAAATGCCGTTACTAACATGACTAGAACTTATTCTTGTAAATTGCCCCTTCAGTCTCTGTCCAACTGCTCCATTGAATCAGGTTTTGAAGAAAGAAACAAATTGTACTTACAGCACTGGGTTTTCCTTCATGACTAACTGGGAAGCAAGTAGAGATGCCAGCAAACAGAGAGCATATTTTGCCCCATTGCTGATGTTTCTGCAGGTTGGTGCCTCCTTCCCTCCCCTCTTGCCTAAATTTAGTGCCAAGCAGTTGAGGACTGCTCTGGTAGAGGAGGATGTTAGGTGATGGGGTCCCACTACTGTTGCCCCAAGATCTGAGTAAGACACATTTGTTCTCATCACTGGGGCTTGTTCTCAGCTGTGGTTTCAAGGCTGCCAGGTACCAGGTCCCAGCTCTGGCAGGAACTCCTTCCTGAAAATGCCTTCCTAAGGCAGAGCGTCTAGGTTAGGGTGCAGCTGTGAACAGAAAGACCATATGCGAGGTCGTATTACTTCCAGGAGATGCCTATATTGTGGAACATTACAAGAAAGGCAGTGTTAGCAGAAGGGAGAGAGAAAAATGTCATCTGAGAAGATCCTGCAATCAGCTGGAACGTGTATACCAGTTTGACCTGGAAGTGCTGGAAGACTTTTTTTCTAGGCAAGGCTGGTTCTAGTAGCAGGACATAAAAGTAAAGAAATAAGGTCTCAAGAGTAAGCTGTGGGCAAAGCAGAAAATATATTTGTAAATAGAAATCAATCTAGATTACTTATGTTTTTCTATATCGTATCTGCTACAGTAATCCTTAACTGAAACTGGAAGAAAAGATTGCTCACCTCTGCACAAGAGGTACCAGGAAAGAAAAAGGTAGAAAGGATTTCTTTCTGAAAGAAGCATAACCATGAAAAGCTGAGAGCTGGACTTAAAAAGGGAAACATTGTTCGTTCCCTCTGCTTATCACAAAACAAGATTGACTCAAAACACAAGTTTATACACATCTATTCACATATTAGTTGTATTATTTCACCTTTTATGGAATCTATTCCATAGATTCTGTCATACTTGTGTCACTGGCTTCAGTGGGAACAGGATTCGTACCCTGCCTTGGACTATCTGAACAATGAGCAATAAACCTATATGTGTTCCTTTAACCCAAATCTGCTCTCTGGCAGCAGAGAAGGGTTTCAAACGTCTTCAAAAGGTGAATTATTAAATGAGATGAAAGTATTTTTCAGACTGTGGTAGAGGTTGACTTGTGACCTGGTGAATGGTGATTTGAATATTTTGAATTATCTGAACTTTTTTTACGTCCTTCTTGAGTTTCTTTGGGATTCATAAACCACTTTGATGAAGGGTGCAATTCCAGGAGCCTTTTAGCAAAAGTACCAAGGGCACCAAGGCACTTACTGCTTCTTGAAATCTTACCAGAGACACAGGCTTTACATCACTGTAGGCCTTAGGGAAACAGATCAGAGGTGGTTAGTTTTGACATTTCCATGGAGAACAGTGAGTTTAAAAGCACAGCCTGATAAGCTGTTCCTGAGGCTGGTGTAGGTTACCTTTTCTGCCCTGCTGTAGCTGTTTATTGCTCCTTCACTCTGCCAGCTGCTGGTCATCCCTCAGGTTCACCACTCAGCTCTGCTGGTTGGGCTTCTCCTGGTCACTCTCAACGTGAGTGATCTATTGAATGATCCCTTTTTCCTACATAAAAAACAAAACCAAAAAGCCCCCAAACTTCCATGTAGCAGGGGTGGGCTTTTAAAGCTGGGGGTCAACGGCCTCAGAGGAATGATTAAACCAGAACTATCTTGGCAGCAATATCAGATAATTACTAGAGTAAAACAATGACTGAAAGCAGATTGACAGTACTTCAGTCAGTTTGTCTGTCTGGGATCCTACGGATTGTGGGTGCTAGTAGTGAACTAGTTCTTGAACCAATTTCTGCACATGACTTAACATCGATTTGCAAATACATCTCTGGGAAGTTTCCTAGTTCACTGTTACAAGAAGGACCTTTTGGGGTTTGATATCTGCAGCATACAGAGTGACTGGAAAAAAACCCCAAAACAGTATGAAATAAACTGACTTTTTTTCTGGTACGTGAAGAAAGTAGAAAAGGAAGAAATGATATTGTTCTTAGACAGACCTGAAAGTAATAGCATTGTTCAGATAAAGAAATATGTGGAAACACGTTAGCACTGTGATATTCCAGCCGGGACATGGAAATAATTTGCTTTGCTGGTGCTCATTTTCAGACAACAGAAATGAAATCATGTCTCCAGCATGGAAAGGTCAGCCAACAAGATTTTGCTAAATTCATCAAACTATGCTCCCCACTGAGTAGCTATCAATGACGTCCAATAAAGTAACATAGGTTTCACCCAAGCAGCACAATGTGGTCAGAATAGAAGTTGAAAAAAATGCATTAGTCTTTTAATTTCTCGTGTACTGAGAAGAAGAATTCCCTAGATTAAACTTAGCACATATCTTTCTTTCCTCCCCAGTCTTTTATCTGGCAAAAAACACTTAATGGCTTTAGAGGGAAGCTACTGTTCCAGTCGGCATCACCTGGCAGTAACAAGATGCAAGAAAGTTCTCCAAGATTTCAGTTCACTGTTCTTAATAATCAATAAAACGTAAGTCCAATCTGAGTCTTCTCCTGAAACCAAGACGAAAAAAAATATCATTCTGTACAAAATTGTGTTAGGAGATCCTCACACATTTTGAAACTGGTTCAAAGCTAGAACCATAATTGTCAGGGCATCCACAGATTAGATGACATTTACAACAGTTTTTAATTAAATTTACTTAATTTAGATATTTATCAGCCAGAATCCATTGGCACACTTTCTTCCAGCTTTTTTAAAGGTTAAATGAGCAATATGTGTAATGAGGTCTTTAAGGGAATACAAATTGTGTCAGCCTCGAATTATCCTGAAAGCCAGTACTGTGCTGGAGGATTTATAGAGTGCTAGTGGAGAGGAAGGTGCCTTCTGCTCACTCTGCTGACACCAGAGTGCAGTGTCTGACCTTCACACTGGCCACTCCTGCCCAGGTCGGAGCCTGTGGTGTGATCACAGCACAGAGCTGTCTGGCACCAGGGTGATAATACATTCACAGCTCCAGTCTCTCACTAATGCCGCTTGTACTACTGCTTTCAGGGGTCTTGAAGATGCTGTGAGGTAGTGGCTGAGGAAGATTTTATTAAAGACTCCTCAGGAGGCACTGAACTGGGACAAAACCTTCTGAAGTGTGGCAGAGTGGCAGTAACGGAAGAATAGTGTAAGCCCAGCTGCTTGAGGGGATCCTTTGCATCTCTGGAATAGCTGAAATGCTTTACTGAAGTCGGGTTCGGGGGTGTCGGGGGGGAGAGAGGGTAAGGGGAGAACAAGGAAAGGAAGGTGCTCTTTTCATCTGTAAGCTGAACACCAATCCTTTTCTTGCTTTACATCATGAATGCACTCTACATACACATCTATTGTGCCATTCAGCATGCACCTTTTAAAAAGTATATGGTGAAATGTGTCTTGGAAAGAACATTATCACAAGCCAGCACAAAGCAGAATGAAACGCACTGCTCTGAAAAGGGCAATTACAGTGAAACTACATATGACAGTTGCAGATGGATGCAATATGTAGTTGAATGACTAACAAGGAAACACAGTTGATGGCCTCCTAACAGCACATGGACCATATGGTACAGCAAAACTCAGGGAATCGTTCTCATCAACGTGTCACTTATATAAACGCCAAGGTAAAAAAACCACATAAATTCTTTTGAAAATCCCGCTAAGTATCTCAACTTAAGCTGGGAGATTTGCTCCAAGCTACCCTCACCTTCAGATATTACAGTGCTGAATACGGTGACAATAAGATAGGGCAGAAGACTCCAGTGAAAGTCCACGTAAGATAGTAGATATATGCTAAATTCAGTGTCATTGAGTTCAATAAATCCAGCATCAGCACTGATTAGATGTTGGTCAAGTTAGTTGTATTTCTTTACACAGTTTAGTGATATTAAGTTGCACTTAATAACACAGAATACATAATCAACCTATGTGCTAGAAATAATCAGCCCTGATTCTTTCTGTCCACCATGTATTGCAACTGTGCAGGAATGGCTTTCACCACACATAATTCACATTTTTGAATATATGAGCTGTTGAAAAGAAATACTCAGATAATCTGTGCTGTTAGATACTGGGAAAGATGGACCTAATCATGGGGAATTAGTGACAAAGAATGACTGGGGAAAAGGGATTCAGTGGTGAACTTCTTTTTGCATTACTCATCCACAGGTAAAATCAGTATTATCATCATTTGACTGAGATTTCTGAGAACTGGTTGTTGTTCTGTGTCCTCCAGCACAAAAAAAAAAAAACAAAAAAACAACCCTAAAGTGATACTTGGTTGCCTGTCTGATTTAGATGCCTCCATTTGGGCAGGCAAGCTAATTACTTTTGGTCCTGACTGCATGCCTGCCAGAGTCGTTAAGTATTTCTGTCTGATAGCAGAGTTCCCAGGTTGTATTGGTAGCTTCTTGTCAAAAGCTGTGGCTAAAATATAAAAATGATTTCCTTGTGATGGGTTCAGCAATGGTACCAGGCATTCAGTTTTTGCTCAGTTTGTCACTTGTCTTTGACAGTGTCAAAATCACTACTCTGAAGTCTGAGGTCCTGAGCTCATTGTGCTTGTCTCATTTGATCCTGATTATCTTAAACAATCTGACAAGACACTGGGAAATGGAAACACGACATTTATTATTCTGCAGAATGAAGGATTTTGTGTTCTAGCATATTTTTGGCAAAATGCAGGAAGAGAGTCACATTTAAGGATATAGCAGACAGCTCTTAAGCAATATGCTAACTTATTTCTTTCTGTCCAAACCGTAAGCTATATGACAGCTGCCTTCCTAATGAGAAAAATGCAGTAATCATTACTTGTATGTAGTGGTTGGCAACAGTTGCTTGAATTTCTGGTGAGCATAACTCTCTGATCTGTTTTTCTGGTGGTAGTTTACATACAGCTTCTAAAGTTTGCATTGTTAGTCATACCTATATTTAGAACTTTCATTAGTGATGACTCAAGACAAGCAGAAAAAATAAAGAGAAAAGATATGACTGTAAGAATCAGTAGTGGTGAGAAAAAATTGGTATCCTGAATTTCACTCTGTGACAGTGTGCATCTTGAATTCAAATTGGAGTTAATTTAAGCAGTCAAAAATATTTCTAAAATAATTGACAGCACAGAGAAACTAATTCATAAGCTGATTTTTATACACTGATTTTTGCTTTAATTACTGTAAGTGCTTTCTCTCCCTGATTAAAAAGGAGCTATGGTAGCTTAAGGCAAATGTATTCAGTTATTTACTTTAAGTGAAGAGCTATGATTTCATTTGCCAGGTAGAAGGGGCAGTCGGGGTGTTGGTTCTACTTTTAATGGGGACAGTAAGTCAAGTCAGATTTTGCTGAGTTGTTTGTTTTTTCATTTTTCAGAACATAGTTCTCCTGAATGCTCCTGACAGTGGCCTTTTCATGTTGGCACAGGTTGATCAGGAAGCATCATGCCAACTGGGACCTTTGCCATGGCAGTCCCAAATAGCACAGCATTGTTCAATTTGAATAAGCCAATGCATTTGGATTTCTATGGTGATGGTTAAACAAACTGCAGGCAGCATGACATGGCCAGGTTTGGTTGACCTGAACCCTAGTTCATTAAGTGAAATTGAGCACCGCTTTGAGAAAACTAGATATGCTTATTTTTGCCTTCCCTCACCTGGCTAGAATAGCACCCTGGTCCTCCAGCATGATGATGTCACTGCAGTCACACTATCAAGAGCTGTGACCCTGAACAAAGAAATGAAACACAGGTAGCTTCAGAAAAGGCTGCAGAGGTCTATTTTACAACCTCATGGTCTCTATGTAGCCACCTGGATCTTTCATTTTGTGTGGTATTTCATATTAATGAAGTATACAGAGTAGGTTTTTATTTAGAAACAAACCAACCTTGAAGGGGAAAAAATTACTGGGAAAAAAAAGGAAACAGGCAAGGCAGGGCAAGAAAGATACTATGTTTTCTTCATCTGTATCTTAAGAGCATTATGGATAAATTGTGGTTAGTGTGCGGATTCTGTAAGACATTGGCCTAATTCTTTCCTTGTCTTTATTCCAGTACTGCCCTTTCATTTACTCTTGTGAAGGGGAAAATGCAAATTTTCAGTCAATTTCCTAAAAAAAGAGTTCCCCAATTTCTGCTTTATTTCAAGGGTGAGATGCTACCCAGAATTAATTCAGGCAGTTGGATGCCACAAGGTCACTCCTAGACATATTTCACAAGAAAATATTAATTTATAGTTGGTGTAAATTAGTGCAGCTTCAGTGAAGTCAATTGAATTACTCTTGCTCAGTTCAGGTCTTGTAGGTAGATTGCCTCTGGAATATGAAGTATATCTTGTCTACTGTCAGTGGAGAAGCTAATTTAATCTTTCTAGGTGATAAAGAAGAGGGGCCAAGCATTCATTTCAAAAGGTAAGAAAAATTAATATGCATTTTAGAGGAACACTGAGGAATATTTAAATGAAAAAAATCCTGCAGAAAATGTCGTGTCACTGATATAAGAAAAAAATGCCTCTACTAAGAGAACTGATGCCCCAGAAGAAGATAAGAGGGGCTGGAGGTGGTGGTCAGTTGCAAGGCAGCAATACATGGCACTAGGCTGCACTCACAAAGAGATGCAACAGGGTCAATAGACTCCTCCTCTCTCGACAAAGAACTTCCAAGAGTGGGAAGAGGAAGCTCAGTTGATCACTAACATGCTGGTGCACAATGGTGCAAGACTTAGCTGCCTTTTTCTTACCAGGTTAAATATTTTTAGAAGGAATTTTTCTCAGCCTCATTGGTGAATTGGTGATTTGTTCACACAGCTAGTTCAGTTTTCAACATCTCTCCTCATAGCTGAGGGCAATTCATGTGAAGTGTTTGAAAATTAACCTCTGCAGATCATAGTATCATAGAACAACCAGGTTGGAAGAGACCCACCTGATCATTGAGTCCAACCATTCCTAGATAAGTTCCTTTACTGAAATATCTCTGTATCACATGTATCAAAGCACCTGGAGATAGGAGTAGTCATTATCCATCTACCCATCAGGGAATCTGGCAATAAAGGGGAACCAAAAGGCTACATATATATATGGGCACACAAATCCAGACACGTGTGGATAGTGCATAGCTGGAAAATCCCAGCTTGGAGTGCATTTTGCAATTCTAAGAGAAAAAATATCATTCTGGGGCACATGAGTATACTTTCAGAATATTTTCCTGATCAGCTCAGTTTTCCTGTGTGTTAAGCTGCAGCATAATACCAGAGTTACTCACCAATTGCTCTTTGGGAGGACTGAGTGACAGTATGATAGAAAGAAAGCACTGTCTCACACTGAAAACAACCCAGTGTTGCCTGGAGATTATTAATTACTTCTGATTTTTATGTGCTTATTTGCCTGAGACAGATGAGTGGAACGTGAAATAGCTCCTTATTAGAATTTAGCATGTAACTTCAAGAAAAAAAAAATAATAATTTGTTTGTATTTTGAAAAGGCTTTTAGACTACCACAGTGTGCTGCCTTTGCCAGGACAGGACAGGATACACAAATAAAAAACCAAAGAGAAGATCCTAGAAGTTATCTCCTAACATCTAACCCATCTGTAGGGAACACAGAGTGGGCCAAGACAATGCACTGATTTTTTTCATGAAGACAAGTCTTCCTATTGAGATTTAGATCCAAATGCCTGTGTTTTGCTATGATACATTGCCACTTAACAAAGGAAGGAGTTTTATAAAATCTGCTCCCTAAGAAATTATTCTGAACAGAAATTTAATGCAATTATGAAAGCTGCTTCCAAATGTTTATTATCAGAAGTATTTATTTCTTGTGAGGCCACAGTAGGGTATTTCCAGTGTCAGTGAATTTCAGATTTTGATTCTGAGATCCAAGCACTAATAAAATAGATAACGGCTGTCCATATAAGCTTGCGGACTACTGTTACCATTTGTTTCTTTCTTCAAGGTGGAAGAATATTCCCATTAAGTTGCAAAAATGTCTTTAAAATACAGTTCTACAGAGGAAAAAAATTACTTTTATGCTTATATTCTGTGGTTTCTGCCATCAAAATGACAACTAGCTCAAATCTGCTCTGTTTACTAGCAGAAGAACAAGGTTTCTAACCAGCAGTCTGGACAGGGAGGAAGCTGCTGGTGGTGGGAGAATGCGTGTGTCACCCTTGGGGACAGTGGCACATGTGACAGCTCTAAAACATACTTCTGCTCCAGCATAAAGCAAGAAAAGAAATTTCTCAGCTCACTTTTTAAATGGCTTCTCTGATTCTTACCCTCAGAGTTCTGTTTTATGCTGTTTCCATGCAACATAGGATTCAACAACTTAGAAAGATGTTGCTATTGAAACACTGTCCCCTTTTTTGGCAAAGCCACTGGGTCAAGGTCCTTCATTCAGCTAACTGTGGCTGACTGTTTTTGACAGACATCAGGAAGGAGTTCCTTCAAAAGAAGGATCTGCTACGCTGCACCTCACTTAGTGATTTTGTAAAAAACCACTTTTTTCATGTTTACCTCTATTTCTAAGTCACATTATCTGATTTAACCACACTCCAGGTGCAAAAACGTCACCTTGCACTACTCTGTTAAAAAAGAGGGTGAAAAACCAAACCTACCCTCTGCTTATAGTGTCTGAGTGTATCCTTCTCAATAACAGGGAGAAGGTCCCCATCAAATTAAATTGCACAAAATACAAGCAGTGCTACTCCTGCTAGACTTACAGAGTCTGTTCGGTCTTCAGTTGACCAGATCGCCTCAGAGTACCTGCTAACATGTGCCGAGATACCAAAAACAGACTTCAAAGCCAGAAGACTAAAGTGGCCCTCAGAAAAATTAAAAGGTATAAAAATTGTCTCCCAAGAGACAGAAAGACACATCACATCACAACAGATATTAAATGCTTAAAGAGGCTGTATGAATCTGTGCAGGTTCCAGAGTGCAACTTATGCTGCCTTCTCCTCCTGGGGATGCTTCTAGGCCTTCTTTTCTGTTCTTTTTTTCTTTTGAAAAGGAAGATATTAAAATCTGACTTGACTACAAAGTCAAAGCATGGGATGCCTTGGCCTGACTCCCACCCTCCTGTGTTCCCCATGGCCCTGAGGTGCAGGCCCAACTTGCTCTGGGTGCTGGGTGCCAGGCATGGTGATGGGGTGGGTTGGAGGGTTGCCAGCGGCCAGGACCACCATGCAGAGCTACACAAGTGACACGCTGGCTCACAGAGCTCTGCATGCCAGGCACCTCAGTGGATAGGTACTCCTCTGTGTGGTTTAGTAGTGCAGTGTGGGAGAGAAGTGCATGGGCTGGGCACCGTGACCATGAAGGCATGCACAAACCTCCTCCTACTTTTCCCAGACTAATTCCAGCACATCTCCCTCAACTGGGAATATGTGGGATGGGAGACCCAGAAAACGTGCTGCTGGGCACCTTTACTGTAGCTCTACAGCTGCTTTCCATTAACCATGTCAGATATAAGTTGGCAAGCAAGAGGATGAGAAATTGGGACTTATATGTTAGCCAGCTCTAGCATGCAGCTACCCTGTGTTACAATTAGCCTTTCTCTTTAAAATCCTTCCAGGCCTGCTGGGACAGACAGCAAGCCACTGTGCTGCAGCACACAGCTGCTGGGGTGGTTTTGGAATGTATTGTGTCCCAGATATGAGGCTTGTGAGAAACTCCCTTAAAAATATCTTTTTTTTTAAAAAAAACAATAGAGCTGAGGTTTCAAACCACAAAAGAAAGGCTCTGCTGCCATTGCTCATGCACTGCCACAACACTGGTTGGTGCAGTTAGGAAGGACAGTGTTCTCCGCTCAGGCTTCAAGTCAGGGTTACCTGTCTGTGACTGCCTAATCTTTACTCAGTGCCTAGTACAAATGAATCAAACTGCAACCATGTCTTCCCACTGTGTCTCCACAGGCTGGTAGTCACAGACCTTGATTTCTAAAGCAATGAGGGATTGCTAATTAGGATGGCTTTCTTCTCTTTAGCTTAATGAAAATATGCTCCATCCACAAATGGGACTGGAAGAAGCACAGTTGGGGCAGGGGGAACGGAAATGCCCAAACTGAATTCTAATGTCTTCAATTTAAAGAAACCACAAACCCAAAAAGATAATATAAAATCCAGGTAATTAAAAATTACAAATTAATACTTTGAAGGTGTTTATTTCTTGTGGACTTGAATTCCCTTTAGCAAGCCAAGAGGATAGTATCTTCCATTCTTCCAAACTTCTATACATTTGGCATGTGTCACTGCAGATCCAGGAATAGGCTAATTAAAATTGTTTTGTTGCTAATGATAGTGCATCTTCTTTCACTAAAAAGTTCAGACTACAGCCTTCCTCTTGATCTGCTGTCAGATTTTTTAATCTCTAAATTAGAGGAAAAGCATATGCCCTTTTAATGCCTATAAGAATTTGAGCTCATTAATGCAAAAAAAAAAAAAAAAAGTAGGGTGTCTATTATAGCTGTTCTTTAATTATGGAACAGCATGTGCAAGAAGACTGACTACTCATAACTGTGTCCTGAATTCTATTACACATTTTAGCAGTGAATGCATGTAATAGAAAAGCAGCAACAGACTGTGGAAATTGTCCAGAGCCCTGCTCTCCTAGGGAAAAGATGCCAGTGGTATTTTTGTACTGCTACTCCTCTGCAGCCTCTTTGCACTTTCCTCCAGGTTACATGCACAGCATGACTCACTGCCTGATGGTTTCATTGAAACAGAAAAATATAGACACAGTAATGATTGCATTCAATCATAAACTACAATCAATACAGCAGAGTTTAAATGTTCTGTGCCCTTGCAAACCACTACAGGGTTCCCCCCCTCCCCACCCTGTCTTATTCCCCGAAGAAAGGATTTTTCATTTCTAAAGGATAACAGTTGTTCCAAGTGATCTAGCAGATGTAGTTGAGTCTCTCAGAATGAAATATGTAGGTCAGAGCAGGAGGCATTCATTGTTTTCTTTGATGTACCTTCATGTCAGCCCTTCTTTGGATGGAAAAGCCACTTCACAATACTTACTGACTGCCTCATGGGAGTCTTATTGGAGGAGCTTTACAGCCGCTCCCCCCAAAGTTCATCTGGGGTCATCGGGTGGGCAGGGATATTTGTGTTCAAACCTCAGACTCTGTGGCCTTTTATTTCTGGATACCAGTATAAAATCTCAACTTAGATCGCAAGGGAAGACAATTACCTCAGTGAAATCTTTCTTTGTGTACATCGCAACACCGTTACAGAGTTTGGCAAGCTCAGAGGCTCTGATGAGAAATAGCTCCCAGGAGCCTCAGGTGAGACTGAAAGTAGGATGGCGTGGGGGAAAGACAAGGGGAACATAGCCAGGTCAAGATGCAAGGAGCCTCTCCAGGAAAAATAACAAACATGACTTTTGGCCTTTAGAGACACCATGTGCCCCTCTGCCAATCACAGTTCCCTGAGGGAAATAGTCTTTCTTCAATGCCAGTAAAAAATCTGGTTTGGTGTTACCCATACTTGTTCTTTCGCAGTATCATGAAAGGAGAGGTATCCAAAGGAATCACTTCTACCCCACAGTTCAGTTGCTCTAACAAAACCCACTACTGTCATATCTCCTTCCCATTGCAGGTCAGGAGACATCCCTGCACACAGTACAGCAAACTCAAATTCCCACATTCTTGAAAACAACCACACACTAGCAGCTAACCAAATAAAAAAAGAAAGGCTTTCCCTTTTCCTCTTAACAGTGATAACTGCCTAAAGATGAAAAATAACTCCCAGAAGGCCAGTATAAAATGAAATCATGCCAGCAAACCCTAAATAAAGGTTGCAATTTGAACATGTCCTCTATTACACTGGGGATGCGTGGTACATGACAGCTGAATAAATCAAACCCCTGGCATTCCATCATAAGCATCAGGTTAAAAGTGTTATTGCCTCATTTTAGCTGAAAGTTCTGATTCATACTTTTTTTCTTTTCTCAAGTCTGGGAGATCTTGGATTGTATGCCACTCACTTTAGAGCTGAAAAAGAACTAGTATAACTTTCTGGAAAACAGTCTCTTTTTTTTTTGTCATAAATCAGTGTTCTTAGTTTCATTCGGCTGCCTGTCTCCCTTTCTTCCTCTCTCCCCATCTCCTCCTCCCACTCGTTAGTCTGTTCAGCGCCTTCCGTGAGTCACATAGAGCAGGCTGACAAGTAAAGTCAAGTTCGACTTCATATAAAGTTCCTGCAGAACCTTTCTGCTGTGCAGTTTGCTGAGCACCACTCTGGCTCTTTTTCCCTCCTTTGAACCCAGTCTAGGATGGACCTTCACTTTCAAAGGATGTGTATTTGTTACCGTAAGTCCTTGGCTACACCTAGAAATACGAGTTGTAGGTGTTTCTGACAGTCGAACAGCTCACATAGGAGTCTGTAGGTGAAAAACTGGAATTTACATCCTTTGAAAAAAGGCTGCAAGCCTAAACCTTGGATTATGTCACACTGATTTAAGCCTGAGGGAAGAAAGGAATACTTCCAGTATCGGCTAACTCTGTCCCCTGTCTCTCCCCACCACTGAATATGTCACCCTTAAAACTTCTGAAATGGATCTTGCCTTCTGACACTAAGTGTCAGCACAGGCCACAATATTTAGGTCATGACAGCTTGCTGTACAACTCTTGAAGCGAGGACTAAGAGTTGCGTTCTCTGACCCCATTTCAGCAAGGTCTGTAAGCATGTGTCTAAGCTTAAACACACAGCAATCCCTGAAAAAACCTCAAAGACTATCCTGATTGATGCACTAACAGGGACAAGGTTTATGGCACTTTTACTAGTTAAATAGCACTCTTCTGAATGAGATTTTAGTGCATGATGCAGACTCTGTACCTTAATTCTCTGGCTGAGATTTTGTTATGTCTCAGCAGTAACTGCCAGGCCCCAGACTGCCCAGTTTGGTAATGAGGCACTGGATTCTGCCAGTGGGGAGGGTAACTGATACAAAGGGCATTCCAGAATATTGAGGACAGAGTTTCTGGAACACTGATGATAGTCTAGACACCTCTCACCCATAGCTTGGGAGCCTGATTCTTGACCAATAAAGAGTTCGCTTGGCCCTGAAGGACCAGGATCATACAGTCCTCTCATGCCTGAGAGGCACTGACAAGGACTGGTGTTGTCACAGGCTTCTGAGCAGTGCAGTGGTAACTGCTCTCATGAGAAACTTGGAGCTTTATGCCTTTTCCAGCCTGAGAAGCTGATGGGGTGATTTGAACAAGCATACAGAGACTGGACTTTGCAGGCCCAGCCAGCCTCCCTCGGTGTGCATCTCCTAGAAGATGGGGATATGCAATCCCTTCATGCTGCTTATGGCTCTCAGCTGGGAGGTTCTTGCTCCTTTCACTCCTCATGCTTTCACCATGCAGCAGTTATTGGGGAAAATCAAAATTAGTCTTGGGAATGAGTCTGGGGTCTCCCTTTTAGAGTAGCAATTCTCACACAGGAGTTACACAGCACAGCATTTTCCTGCTGTTTGCTCTGTTTTCTCTTTAGCCTGCTAATAAGCCTGTATATCTGGAGCTTTACATTTATCCTAGGGAAGAGACATTACCTGGGATTTTCCCTGCATCCTTACGCAGATGGTGTTCCTCACTGCTATAGATTTTCATGCTGAATTCTGTTCCTGTGCTGTGGGCTCAGGTACCAGTTGGGCACAATCAGGTACCAGGTGCTACCCTCCATACAGCCAAAGGGCTGAACAAGAGCTGCAGGCACTAGGTACCAGAATGCTCCTAGGCCAGCTGGGAGGTGCCCGCTGGGATCTGGGGGCTTTCTGAACAGGTGCCTGAATGGTGCCTCTGTCCCAATGCAGATGGTAAGGAAGTGGTCTGGATCTTGCCAGTAGTGTTCAAGTCTTAAACAAATTTAACTTTTCTGCTGTTCCAGATGTGGCAGTAAATCCTCACTGCACTCTTAGCACTTTTACAACTCCACAGATGTAGCTATTAACAAGGCTTAGAGAACTCTTAAACATACTCCTTTTTTCCAAAGCTTGGGAAAAGCCTGTTTTGTTATGAAGCAAAGAAGTTTTAAAGTCTGTGATTTATTATTCCTTGCTCTTTCATGTATGTTTGTGTATTATGTCAGTTCTGAGAGATGCGTCAATTATGGAAATCAAAATGGTGACTTAATAAGAATGATATTTTCAAACTCTTATGGTTCCACTTTAAGTTCTTGTGATATTAGTGATAGTAGAACAACTACTGAAATGCACCACGTTCAGGGCTAAATTATGCTAAAATAGGTCAAGCAGCAGTGAAGGCAGTTATTTTGACTGAACTAGGGTTAACAAGATGCATGTAACAAATGCCTCAGGAGAACAATCACATGCTCTCGCTGCACATGATACCACAGCAGGATACCCATAGCTTCAGGTTCCAGCTAAATGGCATCATGGTGTGCTCTTTCGGGCAAGAAAATAGTTTTACAATTGTTTGAATATGATCCCCTCAGTTTATGTGATGTAACCTGACAGTTTAAAGGGTCCCATAAGTACATTTTCACTGAAGCCTATGCAACTTCTGCATACTCAACTAGGCTGTTTTTAACATAAAGCAGAGGGAGAGCAAAGAAGTAATTAATGAAAGAACTGATACCTTCTGAGACTCCTGGCATGCCAGCATGCCCAGCTGCCTTTCCACTTGTTTCTCAATAAAGAAAGAAAAAGTCAGGAGGTAGAAATTAGCCTGAGGTATTAAAATTGGACTCGAGCTGAAGTAGAGCATCTGAAAGCCTTGGACTTTATGGTAAAAGAAATTAAAAGCACTTCTAGGATTAATCTTTTTTGTTACAACAACAACCAAAAAAAAAAAACCACAAGGAGTTTTTCTCTCAATTTTTGTGATGATTCAGCCAATTTATACATCACATATGGAACGATATGTAATGTTTGCCTGCCTTGCCTTGCCTTCCCTTCCTTTCCGCTTTTCCCTTTTTCCCTTTTTCCATTCTTTTCAAAAAGCCTCTATTATGAATTGCTCCACTTGCCTTTTGAATGCTTTCATCACATCTCTATGTTAGGGAACAAATACTTTAGGGTGGAAAATGAAGCAGAGGAAAACACATAGATGTATTGATTGAGCCTGCTCTCACGAAGCACCCGGGCTCAAATACGTAAAGGTATACACTTTGTGCATAAACAAATTCTGCATCTAATATACCAGATGCACATAATTTTTCAGAAAGTTGACATGTACGTAGAATATTAAATTTAGGAACATTAATGAAGGTGTGTTGGATTTTGCTTTTCCAAGACCATAGAATATTTTTCTGTAAAGTTACTTGATGATACTGATGGCTAAAACGTTACAAATTTTCCCGTCATTACAGCTGTGTGCATTTTTATGACGGTTTTGAATTTATTATTTACCTAAGCAGAGAGAAAAAGGAGACAGAGAGAGAACAAACATGTACTTGAGGAAAGCTATTTAAAGAAATGGATAATATAAAGAAACAAGATTTCTACTGTAACAAAAAAAAAGTGGTTTAGTTGATTTTAGATACTTAAAGTTTTTGTAGGTTTTTACACCTGGCTGGGCTGCTTTTAATACAATGCATAGAGTGCAAAGAAGTCCTTGATGAACAGTTATCCCATCTCCAAAAGTCTAGAATCCAGCAGAATTATTTTCCAAATGGAAACACTGATTTAACAAAACCAATCATAGAATTACCAGAATAATGTTCTCTAGGTTTGTATTAGTTTATCAAACCTGCTTAGGGATGATAGCCAATTGATTTTTTTCCTTCCAATGATACAGGAAGTTTGATTTCAATACTATTGTTTTGACTTTTATTCTGTAACATAATGCATTGAAATGTTTTGTTTATTTGCAATATATCAGATTAAGTGTCAAAATGACTCATTGTCAATGTTTTAATCTTGTTTTATCTGAAGGTTATATTTATATGGAGTAGATGTTTATATTTGTAAGAAAACATCCTGTGTTATTGTTTTGCACAAGAATTTAGGAGATTTCCATTTTCTCTTGAGTTTTGAGGCATGAGGTCTTTTCAGCGTTTCAGACAAAGGGGAACTCCAGATTTTAGACACTGGAAATTCAGCAATATTTACTGTCTGTCACGGTGTTGTTAATTTTTATTGTTGAAATTGGTTTGGAATGATGGTTTTAATATTGTCTTCCCATTTCAGTGATTTGGAATAGTATTTTTCTTTTTATAATCTGTCTTGGTTGGCCTTTGACAAATCAAACTGGATTCACCTACCTTCAGACACATTTCCTTTTACCATAAAGGAAATGTGCAAATTATCTATGATAATTAGATTTGACCCAGTTACTGGATTTGGGAACATCCTTCTTTCTTGCCTGGGGCTGAATATCCCTATAGAAAGCAAATCTCACAGTTAAGACAGGGTATAATCAGGGTTAAAAATCTTTCATCGGAGACAAAAAAAAGATGTAACAGAACTAGCACTATTCTGTTGCCTGACATTGTCTGATATTTTTTTCTGCTTAGTGAATTATTCATTACTAATGATTTAGAGCTCTCTGACCTATGTGATGACAGCTCCCCTCCTGCCATGTACACACCCTACCACAAGAACACTTATGACAAATACTGACGTCATATCCTTAAACTTACTTAATAAGTATTAGCTATGAATCAAACAGCTTAAGTAATCCTTCCTCATCCATCTTACAAGTTCAATAAGTTGTGTGGTATCAATGTTGAGTATTACCACCTTTGATTAGAGGCAAGCCCTACATACACAGTAGTGTAATAACACCTGATGGGAAACGCACGTCTGAGAAAACCCCCACAGCAAGATTGCATTGTACTAAGAAATTCCTTTTGTTGGCTGCCTGGCCCCAGAAATGTTATTTATCCATTTTGAGCTCTGAAGTTAAAATTCAGGGGCTTATCTGCTCAGAGCATAATCTTGTACCAAACCCACAAGACATTTATATTCTATTGAACTCTCTGTGAGTTGCCATCATGTTCTTAGCACAGACTTTGGGATTAGCTGACATCTGCTCCTTGAACTTGGAATTTTTCAGGTGTTTGGTCAATAGAGCAGAGGAATAAAATATTGATGTGCAACAAAAGAATTGTGGAGGTTTTTCCCTAAGAAAACACTGAATAAGGAATGAAATTCTGTGATGTATTCTCTGGGAGTTGCAGCAAAAAAAAAAAAAGAGGATTCTGTCCAAAGCTTGCATCTGTAATGGCCATTGGTATGAATTCCTCATTAGAGACAACTTTGTGATAATATATAAATAGCAGTAAAATATAAATATCAGTACAACTCTTACTCAATTTATAGCTCCCAGGGATAAAAATGTGGTTTTGTCAACAGAATTTGAATGTCAGTACTAGCAAACCCTCTTTGGTGTGGACTATACCTGACCCCAGAAAAAAAATAAAGTAAGTAGATGTTTACTCACTTATACAACTTCACAACCAGAATGAGAAAGTGCGATAACCCATTTGAATTGGAAACATAGTGGTTAGCCTGAAGGATGGAAAAAAGAAACATGTTGAAGAAGCTCCTCCAGGCTCGGGAGTGGGATGGATGATGAGAAGCTAAAACTATCCCATTTATTCAGCCACCTTTTACACCAGATGCTTTGTATTTATATTCCCTCAAAAACACCTTTTAGGCAGGCTAAAACTCCATTCTGAAGCTGTTGAAGTAAATAAGCCTCTCAAAACTTTTGTTTTTATGATTTATGGGGGGTAGTTAAGCCCTTGTACAAATTAAAGGACTAATGAGAGAATCTGGAAAGAGGCAGGACCGATGCACGAAGGTTATGATTAAGTGCTAGAAACCTCCTGAAGCCTAATTCCACTTCTAAATTAACATGCCACTTGATCTTAGGCAAGCCTTTTACCTCCTGAAGCATAATTCCACTTCTGAATTAATATGCCACTTGGTCTTGGGCGAGCATTTTATCTTACCTTCTTTCACCTGCTGATAAAATTTGCCAGGGCATGAGGACATATTTGCATCTCTGTTTAAAATATTTTGAAAATCAAGATCACTATTTATGTATGTCATGTAAATAATTCAGTTCCTTACACAGTATTTGAAGAATCATGGATTTGATGTGACTAACCCAGTCATGGTACCACACTATAATAAATTAGACCAAGATGGCAGCTTGGTATTTCTTTTTAGTTATCTGATGTCTTCACAATCACTGATTAATTTACCCACTGGAAAGACAAATGTAGGAACAGCGATATCTTTATGCATTAAATCAGACTGGAGTTTGTAGGCTCTGAAAATTCTGTGGTCACTGTTTCTGTTCTTGGTTTTAGGAAGCTGGAAAAATTGAGATTTATTAACCACTCTTTTCCCTTTAAAAGATTCTTTGATGAGACATTCTTGGAAATTAACTCATTGGAAAAAGGTTGCCTGAGATAGATAGATGGTTTTTCCTGTGGGCAATTAGACTGTAAGCCACATGTGAGGCTCACTATCCAGTTAGCCAGGGCTTGTCTTTGGGATAGTTATTTTTCCTTAGTCTCCCAGAGCAGAAATTGATGATAAACCATGCCAGCCAGGTGCTGACTAATAGCATTAAGCATCAGTTCACTTCTAGCTAGCTGCCTGAAGTTCTTGGGCAGTTCTGCTGAACTACTGGCTGGTGCAAGACGTAACCCAGGTCCCAGGACTAAACAATGGCCTAAGCCCATCTCTCACTGCATATCGAATAATAGAATCATAGAATAACCAGGTTGGAAGAGACCCACCAGATCGAGTCCAACCATTCCTATCAAACACTAAACCATTCCCTTTAACACCTCGTCCACCCGTGCCTTAAACACCTCCAGGGAAGGTGACTCAGCCACCTCCCTGTGCAGCCTGTTCCAGTGCCTAATGACCCTTTCTGTGAAAATGTTAGGAACCTGACAGCTTGGACTTCTCAGCTTCTGGGTTTTCCCTTCATTGAATTAATCAGAGCATCTCAACAATCCTCATACTGATGTTGGTTAGTATTTATTCCCCCAGCAGTTTCAGCACATTGAAGAAGGTATCTCCCTGGGATAGGGAGGTCACCTGGCTCCCAGGAAAGAATAATCAGCAGAAATACTACTCTGCACCTCACAGGGCCAGACCCTTACTCTCTCCTTTCTGCAAGGCTCAGCTCCTGCTGTGACCCTCCCTGCAATCCCATCCCCCCTGACAAGGGATGTTAAGCACTGTACTCCTCCATCTTGGAGAACTTATTGGTGAATTCTCACTCCACTGACTGTCCAAGAATGATTAAAAAAAAAACCCTGGATGTGCTTAAAACCAAGAGAAGAAAAATATTAAACCAAAGATCACTTTATGCTTTTCATTCAACTTGCTTATTTAAAAAACCTGATGGAAAACACCCATCAGTCCATTGCATCAAAGCAGTTGTCCTTGAATCTTTCTTAAAACCCACAACCAACAAAACCCTCTGGTCTTAAACTCCTGCTACTGACAGGAGGAAAATTATCAGTTATATAATCCATATTCTACTATTTAACAGATACTAAATATAGTACAGTTACTCAGAACAATACAAAATATCACAATACAAGAAGCAGTGCTGAAGAGGAGAATTCTACCATTCTAGAAAGATGCATTTTTAGTATTATGTTCCTCAGGAAGAGCATCAAATATTTTTCTGAGTGACCTAATTTTCTTTGTCTGATCAAATGTGCCAGATGCTTCCTTATTCAGAGTTGCCACTCTAAGTGAAAAACTGTTTTCTGGCAGCCACTTGAAATCTCGTCTTCAGTATTCTGTTAGGGATTATTATACAATCATTGCCCGGGCAGGCTGAAAGCATATGGTAACTGGGCTGATATTATCTCTGCTATTTCAAATTTCCCCAAGGATGTGTGGGCACAGTTACAGTCTCAGGTATATGCCTGCCTTCTTAGTGCATTAAAAATGCAACCCAAACTCAGTAGTGACCAAGCAAACTGTGGTTTGAGAGCTCAGAATCCTGGTTTCCAGTTTTCTCTCAGGAGGTTTTTTTCAACTTTTGTAGGTACTTCTATCACTTGACCAAAAAAAAACTATAAGGATGGCTGAGTGCCTTTCAATGTGCAGTTTTCAGGTAAAATTGTACCCCGTGCAACCCAGCCGAAGCTTGAAAGGCTGTATTTTGGTTATACCCATCCAGACGCCTACATACTTTATTTAATTCCTGCTGTACTAACTTTTCTTGCATACTTTCTTGGGGACTGTGAAGATGATAAAGATTGATATAGCCTTTCCCAGTATTCCTGTTGCTACTGACAGGGAATCAATTACTGTAGGAGTAAACAGCCCAAAGACTGTGAGTGAACAACACACACTCAAGCCCTTGCTTGCACATTTTCCTGATACCCAGGGTGTGGTATCTGGAGCATGCTTAACTTCCAGGGTGCTGTGGATCTTCTGAGTCCCTCTGCCACTCAGAGAGGGTGTCTGTGTGCAGGCACTTGAATCCCCTGCTGACTGTGCGGGCTGCATTGGTGTTGGCTCATTCCCTCAATCTGTTTTATAGTTCACTAACCCTGCAAGGCAACTTGGAGACAAAGGGAATACCTCTGAGCACTGTGGGGAGAGCCAGGCTCTGCCACTTGGCCTGGAGGTTGGGGGTGACTCTCTGAACCTCCTGTTTTCTAGTACAAGGACAAGACCGGCAAGACAAGTGACATCATCCAAACAGGGCAATTAACCATTCAGTGTAGCTGCTCAGCAAGCATCATCGGATTGTTGCTAACCAACAGGAAAACTACATTAATATGTGCAGCTGAATGAACCTGCATATGCCTAGGCACCAGAAGTCAAGAGGGAATTTTGATTTTATTGCTATTGCCATAATTTATTTGTACTTCCATGCTTCTGAAAATCCCAGTCTCCCATTGCTCATGAGACAGCCATGAAGGTTTGTCTATCTATGCATCTGACCAAGACACAGACAAGGGCAATGGGCGGTAGGAAATGGTCATGAGAGAGCCCCAGGAGAGCTGTATAGGATAAAGCAGTCAAAAGCTGGTGTTTTCATATTTGTATTGATTCTGGGGAGCAGTCCTTGGGCTGACCTAGCACTCCTTGAGCAGTCCCTAGGTGCAAGAGCTCAGCACCTGACCAAGAGACCAAGCTAGCAATTAAGCAGTGTCTGTGACCAGAGATCCAGTGCCCTGCTCTCTTTTTGTTATAGGCACACATCCCCACAGATCTACTCCCCTGCACCTGTCACTGAGAGGCACTGAGATACACGCATCTTTGGGGCAGTTTAACTAAAGGTGTTGATTTAAACCAGTATAGGCCAATGAGTAGAAATGTAGATGTTTAATGAACAGTTACACACTTAAGTCTAGTTTATTTATTCCTGGCTAAGTTGATAAGAAATTGATTTAAAATAAAAGAAAAAAGTTTTCTTTTAAATTGTAGTATCCACATAGCCAATACATTCCCCTAAGAAATTTAGTAACAAGTTGTTTGTTGACAAAACCATTGTGGAGATGGAAACTAGGTTTCCAAGCCATTTAGACTTTTGTTTCTTTAACTCACTCTTAAATATCAACTATTAGTAGTATCTACTGTCTTGACAAAGCTAAGTGGATCAAAATCCTATCTCATTTTGCACATTGCATGCCTGAATGTAATTCAACATAGAATATTTTTCCTTTCTGATTTATGTCAGCACCTACATACAGCTCAATAAGACCCATAGAATTTTAAACAGGCTGTATTAAAATAAGTAAATCTGTGAGATAATGCATTCTGCAATATTCACAGCTGAGATTGCTTGTTTTCTTCTAGACAGCCTGTAATTTTAGTGTAACTTAATCATGACCTAGACTGCAGTATGATTTCTTAACACATTGCTACAAGCAAGTTGTCCCATTCACACCGTAAACAGAGAAAAACCTTACTAAAGTACAAAAAAAAAAAAAAAAAAAAAAAAAAAAAAAAAAAAAAAAAAAAAAAAAAAAAAAAAAAAAAAAAAAGGAACAGCTCAGTCAGAATTGGCTAAGACCTAGAAGATGCACAGATAAGGTATGGGAAGGAATTGTAAAGCGGTGCTATTGTTGACTTCAACAAACTCTATCCTGGGGCAGGAACACTGTATGTTAGATACAATAGGAAAACCCTAATAAATGCTTCCCAGCTGTGAATTTACCACTCTGCTATCCTGGATTCCTTGCTGGTGGAGGCAATTCGTTTCCACCCATTCCTGATACCTTGGAGCCCTACTCAGTGCCCGAAGCACTCTCCTTCAGAAACAAGCAAGCAAACAAGAAGCAGCAAGCTACTCCCAAATGTCACTGTTAAGCATTGCTTCAGAACTTTCCAAAATAATTTTCTTTAAAATTATCAGTGGTTTAAAAATGGCTGTCAAAGGTTATCCTGATTAGCCAGCCGTGCTGCAGAAGGCCTGCACTACCCCAGCCTGCCCTCAGCTGCCTGTTACCCAAGATAACATTATCTGCATGGAAGTCTTAGAGAGACTTTCTGTAATTATTAGTGATTTGCAATGTTATTCTCCATTCAGTGTTTATCTCTACAGAGGATGACAAAGAGGTCTTGGAAACCTTTTTCCCTATCTTTGCAGATAGTTTATTTGTCCAAGTTCAAATCCCTAAGCAGTAGTTTGGTGTGAATTTTTTTTCTTTGGTGTGTAAGATACAGTTTTAAAGAGGAAGGTGGGATGTGTATGGATTCTTCTCTCCTTGCTCACGGCAGTTCTGTAGTCTTGGAAGCTCCTATCTTTGTTGTCCTACCCACTAATATTTCTTCCACATTTGTTAGACTTTTGCTGTGAAATCTAGTATCTACTACCTACTATTTGCTATGCGCTCTGCCCTGTATTTCATCCCTGCTACCTACTCTTTCCAGCTCCCCTATCAGCTGCGAATCCTCTGTCATCAATAATCCACTACTTTAACTGGCTTAGAGTTTCCTCCTCTTTCTCTGTCCCGGTCAGATGCCAGATTAGACCCAGTAGAAGCCTGATACTATCCCTCTTGTATGTATTAATCTTCTTACAAGTATGGTCTGCTCTGTATTTAACCTCTTCTTCCTGCACAGCCAGGTAATACCGAGAGCTCCAGAAACACTACTTGCCTTTTCTCATTAATGAGTGAAGCACTCATTAGTAACATACAACTGTAAATTTATGTAATAGGTTTATCTGAAATTGCTTGTCACTAATCCTGGGCACATAGTTCAGACTACCAATCAGTCTCTTCTTCTTCCCATGAGCACTGATGTTACAGGGATTTGAGTTATTTGGTATTGTGAAGCCAAAATTCATCAGGTGAGCAATTCCTTTGGAATCACTGAGTTATACTGCTTAACTAGGGCAGTAAGATTTGCCTCTGTGTCTGTGCTGCAGAGCTGCCTACAGCTGTGTTAGGAAGTGAGATAAATCTTTGATTTTGGATTTTTGTACCCATGTGGATTACACTGTACATCTGGGGCTGTGCCTCATTGGTAAGAGGACAAGAACAGAAGCTGGGAGTACTATCTTCTATTCCTGGCTCAGCCCCAATTCACTGCGTGACTGTGGGCAAATCACTTAAGCTGTCTCTGGGATAATAATCGACACAGCAATTCCAGGAGGCTTAATTTTTAAAGTGTCAACTCATATATTTTCTCCAATGTGCCCTGGGAGATTCCCCTTCCCTTCACTGAGAGCAGGAGCAGGGCCTTAGTACTGACAGCAAGATTTGCAACCCCTGACCCCCTCTCCCCCAATCTGCCATAACTATTTCATACAAAATGTTTAATAATAATGCCAGAAATGCTGTCCTGGAGCTCTGAAAGCCTCTTATCAACCCCAGTTTCAAAAGTACAGTGCACAGAATCTTGTGTAATGATTTTCTTTGTGCTACTTTCAGCATTAATTCCTCTTTCTTGTTATGCCAGCAGATGCATAAATCTGCTATTGGTGCTTTTTGGCTTTGGTTTCACTGGCTGCGTGACTTAATTGTGGACTAAAAAAGTTGGAATCTTTTTCCAGTGTACATTTGTGTGCTTGAAATCCTAAACTTTCTGAAGTGATGGGCTGTAGCTTTGTTGGGATAGGGGCTGAAGTTTAGATGTTCTCCATTTGGTAAGATTTATATACTGCATATCCATCTTCTCAAAATTCACTGTCTCAAAGTGCAAGTACAGGGAAGGCTAATTAGCTACAAACATGCAGCACACAGGGGACTCCTCCCAAATACATTTACAGGTTAAGTTAGATTCAAAGCAACATACATAACAGACCACCTCCTCTCATAAAGACCATATCCCCTTCTAGTTGCAATGGCAGCTGATCTCTGCAGCAACTATGATAAAACCACTGCTTTCATTTGTGAATAGTATTGGGAAAGTATTTGGTGTGTTTCACTTACTGCCATTTAGCATCTGGGGGCAAATAAGGGAGTGTGATCATGGGCCAGCACAACTCTCTGCAGTTCACAGCAGTGAGCTGGTGGAGCACTACTCAGAAGTTTCCCTACCGAGCACCTGGAACATCATGGAAGAACAGTGATTCAGATCTCATCAAGGTTCAAGTCAGATCCCTAGCTTCAGTGATGAAGACTTGTATTTATGTAGTTTGCCGTATCACAATATGGTGTCTCAAAATGTCTGCTACCACTCACTTTTAAAGCATATGTATAGTACATATAGCCTTGTCACTGCTGACACCTTTTTTTGATTTAGCTACATGAGAGTACTCTGTTGCTGATGAATCAAGCTGTTTTGGGGACTAGTTTACTTCTGAATATTTTGGAGGAGGAAAGTGAAGCAAGGAGTCAACTGTTTTTCCACGGACTATGCCCAACCCTATCTTTGAGCAGTTCTTCTATCAGGGACTTTTCTCTAAGCAGTCATTATAAATGTGATGTAAGTATCTATTCTGTGAAGTCTTGTAGAGTAAAAAAAAAAAACCTTTTACTTTGGTTCAGGAAAGGATCACAGAATCAAAGAAAAACAGAAACACAGAC
>WAAB01016445.1:241732-301028 GCA_013389865.1 Piaya cayana | reverse complement strand
GGACCCCACTTGTGACTGGCCTCCAGCTGGATTTAACTCCATTTACCACCACTCTCTGGGCCCGGTCAGCCAACCAGTTCTCCACCCAGGAGAGTGTGTGTCTGTCCAGGCCGGAGGCTGACAGTTTCTGCAGCAGAATGCTGTGAGAAACTGTGTCAAAGGCTTTGCTGAAGTCCAGGAAGACCACGTCCACAGCTAAGGTAATATTTAACACATACCAAGCCAGTCAGGTCCCAGCTCAAGGGCAGAAAAGATGCAATAACTTATCACACATTGAGTTGGAATGAATGACAAGAGACCATCTAGCCCATTTCCCTGCCCAAGGCAGTCACAGTGACACCTCTGTCACTCCTGCCAGAACCACATTGAGCCTATTGGTATAGACTCCAATATGTTCATCTGCTGGAGACATGCCTTGTAGGCAATTCACTCCACTTCTGCTAATAGAGGTGTGTAGGACTTATCCACAAAGACATCAGCTTTAGCTACAGGAATAACTGCAGTTTCAATCATTATAAAAAGGGAAGGAAAATACCATGGATTATTAGGGTTCTAAGTCATTTAGGCATGCACTCCTCTCTTGTTGCTTAGAAGTACTGTTAGCAGCAGTGAGAGTAACATGCACATTGCAGAAGGAGAAGAGGCACGTTAGGCCAAATTCTGCCCTCAGAGGCATGTGCACAAAATTTCCAATGACATCCTTGGGAATTGGGCATGTGGATTGAGGGCACAATCTGGCCTTTTATTTTCAGCTGCTGTATTATGATCATGACATGCTAATTTCTAATTCCTTTAGCAAAACCAGGAAGGCTTAAATATTAATGTTGCCAAATGTCAGAAACACCTATGCAATATAGTCTTGAGCAAAATCATGAAAACAGATTTCTGGAACCATGGCCATGCTCATTATTGGAATCTGACATCCCCAATCAGTTAGAACCCTCCTAATATTCATTGGGGTTTTGCCAAGCTAAGAACTGAATAAGGGTTGCTTCATTTAGCTCTGTTGGTAGCTGATTTGGACATTGGTCTCCTGACAGCCATGGTCACAGCTTCTCACTTTGAGGGACAGATGCAAAAGCACAGATGTCATCTTGGGTTTGCTGGATGATAAGCATCGAAGTTATGTCCCCTACCTACTCCATAGAGGTCAAACAAATGCAAACAGATAGGTAAGAAGAGAAGTGCAGGCAGAGATTTACTATGAGGAGGAAAAAAGGGGGAGATTAGCCCCTTACCAGTCCCCAGCACCACACTCCTTGCTGCTTTTCACGTTTGCAGGGAAATAAAAGAGGCACTGGAGTCAGCTAAGAGGAAAGGTGAAAGCTTCCCCAGCTGCAAGCCTGCCATGTGGGCCTAACTTCGGCAAGTAACTGGACATGAGTCAGAGCCTTGACACCTGTATCCTATGCCTGCCAACATCGAGGGGTCAGATCCTTCCTAAGGAGACATTCAGCAGCAGATGCCTCCTTGGACCTCCAGCAGCAGGGTTCATCATGCTAAACAAGCTGCCTTTCCATGCCAGCTGCAGGTGGATGCTTGGGTCTGTGAGAGGGGAGAGAAATGGTGTCCCAGAACCTAACACATTTCTGCAAGGAGTTCCTCAGCTGGCAGAAGCTCCTCATCATGGTATGGGACCAGACGAAAGGTAACAAAAATGAAGCAGCTTGTTCTTCCTGGAGAGGCCAAAGCAGGTTTCACAGGCTGCCTCACTGCATGGCAGTGGAGAGTTACTGTCCATTTGCCCAGGGAGGTGGTTGACTCGCCTCTCCTGGAGGTGTTTAAGGTGCGGGTGGATGAGGTACTGAGGGGCATGGTTTAGAGACTGGTAGGAATGTTCGGACTCGATGATCTGGTGGGTCTCTTCCAACCTGGTGATTCTGTGATTCTGTGATTTAACCTTCTGCTATTGGGAAAGAGTCTCCATCGTTCCTCACCTTCTTTGCTGCCCCAGTTTGGGCATTGCTGAAGGAATGTGTCCCTGTCCTCCACTTTCTGCAGTCTTCAGCAGGCCCTCCAGTCAGGCTTACAGGACCTAGAGTTGTCAGGGAAGATGGAATAGAATAAAAAAGAAGAAATAACTTAATTATACTGAAAGCACTGCTGTAAAGGCAGAGAAGTCTGTGGAGTACAGCAGAGCCAGCTGCTTTGTGCACAGTGAAGAGGGAGCAATTCACCAACAGTGTCAGGGAAGCGCACAGAGGCTGAAAAGAAGGGGTGCATGTTAAAAAATAGAGGCAGTGGGCCTCTCCTCTGGACGCTACTCTGAGTTTCATGAGTCCCCACCTTATGAGCTGCCCTTAACCAGGGGCAGGAACAGTGCAGCCAGGCAGCCATCAGTTGCATTCCATTGTGTCCCCCAGTACCAGGCGCCAGATTCCAGCATGTCCTCGTTTTGCTCTCTATGTTTTGTTTCGTAACGGCAGCAAGTGGCTGGCGGCAGAGTGTGTCCTGAGGCCAGCTGGGATGGCAGGAGCCCTCTGCCTTCAGCACTGTGCCTGCACAGGCACCCTGAGCCTGCCATCGTCCTCCAGAAATGCACAGCCTGTCACAACTCGTTGCTTAATGCTAAACTACCCGTTATAAATAAACATGGTCCTAATAATAGTTTGCCTGACCTGACTCACTGTAGGAAACAGCCTCAGAAATAAAAGAGGATGACTTTCAAATGCAAGTGTTCTAATTTTACGTAAATAAAAAATGAAAAGGGCAGCACAGGACAGGCTAGGGGAAAATTGTATCACAGGGAGCTGAAGTTACAATCCCAGGGTGTTAATGGGCTCGCTTGGCTGCTAAATCTGATGCTGTCTTCCCTTGTAAGTTTGCTGGAGTTTGACAGATGGATGTAGAGAAATATTACGTGAATTGTCAGATAACTCTTAGTCACCCAGATTAAAAACAAATTCCATTGACATTGTGTCATGCCTTGGGAGCCCAAAACAGATATTGATATTTTCATCTTGTTGCAGGGAGGAGGGAGATGGGAGTGTGTAAAGTAAGAAATCAAAATTGTCCAAATAGATAGATAGAGCCAGTCTTCTGGCTTTGTTTGAAAAATGACACCACAGCACAGTGCACCTAGCTGAGGATGAGAGATAACACAATCCAGCCTATCTCTCTCACTCTCAATGAATGGGAGACAAAGACAGAATTATCATAAAAACCCAAAGCTTCTAATGTCTGTATGGAATTGTAAGAACAAGCATAGGAACCAGATTCACCTAGTGAATGCCACCAGATTTGCCCCTCAAAAGCCCCTGATGCCAGTGCAATGTAGGAGGGATTGAGCAATCCACATCCAGGGGGGCACATGGTACTTTTACTCATCTTTGGGGGGTGAAGCAGACAGAGATGTAATGCCTACACACCAACATGTGGAACAAGAGGAGCAGGAGGGAGCTGGACTTGCTCAGCCTCAGGAGAGACAGATTTGAGGGGTCCTAAGAGCCTGCCAGAATTTGGAACAGACCATAAAGAAGATGGAGCCAGGCTCTTCACAGCGTCACACAGCACAAGGGTGAGAAACATTGAACATAAGTTGAAAAATGAGAGGTTTACATTGGATATAAAGAGACAATTTCCTGACGTCAGGGCAATGTCCTGATGAGGACAGCCAGGCCATGGAGCTAGTTGCCCCAAGGGGCTGTCCCATGTCCTTGCTTGGAGGGTTTAAAACAAAGCCCTGAACCTGGCCTCAGAGTTAGCCCTGCTTTGAGCAAGAGGTTGATTCAGAGACATCCTGAGATCCCTTCCAACCTGGATTTTCCTATTATACCTGTGATAAATTCACAGGTTGTTTCTGCACTGCTGACTGCTGAGAATCCAGTATTAAGTTTGTAGCTAACTGTTCCAAAGTCAACAACAAAATGATGTTGTGTTTTGCATGAATTATTAGATGGTATGTAGAGGTCCTGAAAGGCCTCTTCATAATGTATTTCAGTAAGAAACCAGTAGAAGATACTGTATATTTCTTGAGGCAACAGAGAGATTTGAAAGGACCTTATCTTTGGTCAGTGTTATGTGTATGTACAGAGCTAGCTCTACCTTATGCTAGTTACAAAGTCCTAGGAGAGGAACTAAGCCTTTCTTGATATCAAATTTGGCATCCTAAAGTGTGTGTACATGTACATCTGTGTTTGTGTGGTATGTATCCATGTGCAGTGTACTGTTCTGGTTTGAGCTAAAGCAGAACCAATTCTCCAACTTTTCAGCTAAGCCTTTTCTAAGTAACTTCAGTTTCTAAAAGTTAACAACATGTTTTTCCATAGTGTTTGCCTCTTTAATGGTAATGCCTGATGTTTATTGCCAAAGTATAAAGGCACTGGAACATAGAGAGTCAATTGTTTATAGTTAATCCTATGTAAATCAAGGTCATCCTAGAGTTGGTAGAATGCTATAAATTGAATGGCAAGAAATGGGATCACACCTGCAGGGAGAATCTCTCTTCCTCATCTCCCTTTCATCTTTCTCTGTTGGGGGAAACTGGTACACAACAGCCCAGTTCAGCTGCTGACCTGGCTGGGATGGGTGGGGCGTGTGGAGCTAAACCAGGACATGTATCATAGAATCATAGAATCACAGAATCATAGAATCATAGAATGGTTTGGGTTGGAAGGGACCTTAAGGATCAACTAGTTACAACTCCCCTGCCATGGGTAGGGACACCTCTCACTAGATCTGGCTCTTCAAGCGTTCATCCAACCTGTCCTTGAACACTTCCACGGAAGGGGCATCCACAGCTAGCTTGGGCAATCTGTGCTAGCACCTCACCACCCTCGTCATGAAGAATTTCTTCCTAATGCCTAGTCTAAACCTTCCCCCTCCAATTTATAATCATTCCTCCTCATCTTGTCACTACGTGTCCTTGTAAAAAGTCCCTCCACAGCTTTCTTGTAAGCCACCTCCAGGTACTGGAGGGCTGCTATAAGGTCTCCCTGGAGCCTTCTCTTCTCAAGGCTGAATAATCCCAACTCTCTCAGCCTGTCCTTATTTGGAAGGTGCTCCAGCCCTCTGATCATCTTTGTAGCCTCCTCTGGCCTCATTCCAACAATTCCATCTCCTATGCCGGGAATTCCAGAACTGGACAGATAGGGGTCTCACAAGAGCAGAGTAGAGGGGCTGAATCTCCCTCAACCTGCTGGCCACACTTCTTTTGATGCAGCCCAGGATTCAGTTGGCTTTCTGGGCTGTGAGCGCACACTGCTGGCTCATGTCAAGCTTTTCATCAACCAGCACCCCCAAGTCCTTCTCCGCAGGGCGGCTCTCAATCACATCATCCCCCATTGTGTACTGAAACTGTGGATTGCCCCGATCCAGCTGCAGGACTTTGCACTTGGCCTTGTTGAACCCTATGAGGTTCTCACAGGCCCACTTCTCCAGCTTGTCCAGGTCCCTCTGGATGACATCCTGTCCTTCTGGTGTGACAATTGCACAACTCAGTTTGGTGACATCTGCAAACTTGCTGAGGGTGCATTTGGTCTCGCTGTCTATATCACTGATGTAGATATTAAACAGCACTGGCCCCAGTACGACTCCTGAGGGACACCACTTGACATCAAGCCATTGTACATACATTCTACATGTAGATATACACAGCATGCACATATATGCAGCTTTTACATAACCTATAAATTATCTTATACTGCCATTGCTGACTTTTCAAAATCAAGCAGTTGAAAACTAGATAATTCCTGGTCAATTTCACAGATTCATAGAATGGTTTGAGTTGGAAGGGACCTTAAAAATCATCCAGTCCTAAGCCCCATGCCATGGACTAGATTAGATTGCTCATAGCGTCACCCAGTCTGATCTTGAACGCTTTTAGGGATGGGGCATCCATGACTTCTCAGTATGTCTAATTATGTATTTCAATGTCTCCCTTAAAAGTCATTGGGCTATATCAAATACAACATAGTGTTAGAAATGTTTGTGTACCTTTTCTGATTTTTCCCCCACAGATAACAAGGCAGGTACCATTTGCTCAGTTAACCAGATAGTATTTTGAACCATTATTTTCTTCTTGTTTGGTAGGTAACTCCTTTCTTATTTAGTCCATTTTTCCAAACTCCACTTTGAAGTTTGGAACACTAATTTGTCTGTGATGATCTTCATATAGTACCTCTGGCACTGGTAAGTTAATACGCACAGTATCCTAGTGAAGTGATCACAGGCACAAGACACACTTCAACTGCAGAGAGGCTACAGTAGCAAGCAACTAATTGGGGGTGGGGAGGAGAAGGCTATGCGCAGTTTCTTTAGCACAGCCCCATGACTTTGGTGCCGCCAGATGATGCTAGTGCTCAGCATAGGTGAGACCTTGGAATCCTAAGTCACCCATTAAGTAACCATCCAGAGGGGACTTGTTTGATTTCTCTGACTTTCAATAGGTTCTCCAAGGAGACAAGGACAGAATCCCTGTTCAGGCAGTATGTGGGTGTCTCACTGACAGCCTTCTCCACAGTTTACCCTAAGAAGGAGGTGATGTCTTGTACACCACTGACACGTCCCTTGAGTGGGTTAAATGTTTGCTGAATGAAGAAGGGCCCTGGGAAAACGAACAGTGGCTGATCACATAATTAAAAACTTTGCTGTTGTGCATACTTACAAAGAGTCCAAATTTAGTTTGCGTAGAGGACCTTAGTTCTGATACTAACTTTTTGTGGCTTGACACAGAAACTTACTAATACCTTTCTGTATAGCATGTGTGGGCATGTGCTTTTAATTTCCTAAGTTTATAAAAAAGTCAAAAGAAGACGACTGAAATTCCACCCTGGGACATCATATTCATTACAGCATGTTGCCGCAGTTTGAACTGATACCCCACACGGACACTCATCATTTGAGATGGTAGAGAAAAAGATAGCAGGAGTGACCTGTCATCCTAACCAGCCCCTCATTCACAAATTCACTACATCCTTGGGAAAGGATGACTTCTTGTTATCCAGTTACCTGAAATCACACTTAACTCAAACCAGGTTAAGCTAAAAGGCAAATACAGTCACTTAATCATAGTATCCAAAACAGGAAACACAGTTACAGATGTATATACGAGAGGCAATGGATGAAATTAAATAGGAAGGTGTGTGGTTGTATTGGATAGACATCCCTCAGCTGCCAGCAAGTTCAGACTGGGCTTCAGCTATCATGCATGACACTCATCTGCTAGGAGACCCCTGAGGTATCTCTCTCAAGGTGCACAGCTTCTCTGAGCTACCCCACCAGAGAGCAGTTCCAAGCATCTACCTTCCCTGTTTTCACCTCAGATGACCTCTCCTTCATGATTGGCTCACTCCTCTTTCACAATCATTTTAGCTTTTGTGTTCAGGCTTCACTTTGAGCTCTTTCAGGGGTCCAGACAGGTTTCTTCTGTCATCCTGCAGCTCACACTATTCCTTCCTTTACTGGGAGGCATTCTGACCACTCTCTTAAGTAAAATGACGAGTTTTTTTCCCTTCTTAGATAGTGAAATCCTTCTCTTTTGGCTGAGAATCTTCTCCTGCCCTTAACTGGCTAGTAAACCCTCCTTGGCTCTCTGACTGGCATTTCTATGGCCCTTACGTCCTATAATTCTGTACCAGTAGCACACAACACAAACCTCCAGACCAACTAACCGCATGCTGCTCACTCCAGGCTCTTGTCTGAGACCAGTTTAGCAGTAGTTAATCTTTTTAGGGCACTGACAGATTTCTCCATGTTAGGCTGGGATGACTACAGTGTGATGCAGGGTTTGATTCTCTCACTAGGCTCCGCCAGTGCTGGGGAAGGGTGACAAGAATATGCAAAGTCTCTCAGCTGAGAAGCAGTAAAGACTTTTCCTGAGGTGAAATTCAGGTGGCTGTCTTGTGCTATAAGCAGCCAAGAGACAGCCAAAACCATAAAGGCTGGTAGGCAAGTTCAAAACAGAAAGACACAGTAGGACTGAAAATATAATTACTTGTTAAATAATTGAATAGTTATATTAAATTAGGTGGAAAAAATGTAAACATTTTCTTTCATTTTACCAAAGACAATAGTTCTCATTTTCTGTTAGGGCACAAGGCAAATATCAGTGGAAGCACTATAACACACCATGTACAACTTCAGCTACTATATCAGGCCCAACAAATTCAAAACTATAATGCGACTCAAATGCGTGTACACGAAATGCCTGCCTATACCACAACAACTGCTTTTTCAGGCTAACTCTCTGATTCCTTTTTTTTCTTGTCTTCTTATTGGAACTGGGCTGAAAATAAAAAAGCAGCCAGCCTACCTTGCCAGATAACCTTAACTAATTAACACAGTGAACAGAATAATTTTTCCTTACTTTCTTCTCAGAGCAAATCTGTAGCATCCCCATAAAGGCTCTGTTGAAACTAATCAGGCCTCAAGAAGCTTGGCATCCATTAGTCCCTTTGAAGTCTCACGGAGACCCAGTCAATTATCATACAAAGTATTTGGCAAGAGAAGTCACTCATATACATCTGGTGCATATCACGTCTTTTGTGCAGGAACCAACCTGAAACCTCCTACTCTGTAAATGGGCATGAGTATTCTGCCATCAACAGTGTAAGGGAGATGCCTCTGCCTAAGCTTGGAGTCATCACACTTAACTTGGGATGTCTGAAAGATCTGACCAGAGCTAGTCACTTGGGGCTTTTTTGTAATCAGTGGTGAGCCACTGGCACTCCCCCAGGGCAGTTGGTCTGACCTTGTGTTAGATCCCAGCAAGAAGATGAGATGCAGTGCCCTCTGCAGGTATCTACCTCTGTCCTTTGACCATAAAGCAACTTTGGGTGACTTAAGTCTTACCTAAATGTTTGACTTTCAGATGACTGAGTTAAAACAGATGTATCCTACCTAGACAGGACATGACTGCAGTTAAACATATAAAATATGGTGGAAGCTTAATAAAGTTTAATACACTTCCAAATTTGGAGCTTAAAAAGCTGCAATGGTGTGTGTCTCCCTTCCCCAGTTGCAGTTCATCTTAAGGAAAATCAACCCTTGCTTTCCCTTGTTTATATATGTTGCCACTCTAAATTCAGGGGAAACAAGCTAAGTTTCCCCCATAGTTAGAAGAATTTATAAACAATAAGTAGATTTTTCCTTATAGCTGACATAAAACGGGATTTTTGGAAACAAAATACCTGACTGATGGCAAATTCACTTTCTCTCCAGCAATTTTAAGGATCATGTTCTACTTTAGACAGAGATTGCTTGGTCACTCAGGAAACAATGCAGTGTATTTTTTACTGTACTACTGATATAAATATTAACTGTCACATTATATATTCTAAATACTGACTGCAATGATAAATAAATATTGCCTGAGGGGCACAGGGAAAGCCTTGGGTTATGAGGAAATGTTCTAAGTAAAAAATTGAGTGCAAATAATAATATCCAAATTACTATTCTTTTCGTACCTCTTGCAATACGTTATCCAGCTGTAGCTGAATAAAATAGCAATTTCTTTTTATTAAATGGCATGATTTCTAAATATGAGTGTTGTAAATCTTGTTTGAAGAGTTCTCCAGAAGAAAAAAATTGAGCTGCTCTGGGGCATTTTTAAACTATACTGGTTTTAAGCCAGACAATAACATGGTTTTATAACAGGTCATGTGAGCCTGGTTCAGCTGAGAAAGAAACACAGGCATGACGTAGTTGAGCAGGCACTGACCATGAGTAGCTTTAGGCAGAAGTGATGCTCAGCATATGGCAATGTGACAGAGAAAGGAGGGAGGCCGTGCAGGGATGGAAAGAGGTGAAACTTCCTCCCAGTGAAATCTGTCCTCTCTACATCTGGCCACACTTCCTGACCTGCAAGATCCTCTTCCCTGTTCAGGGATGACTGGCTCTTCTATATCTTCAATGCACCCTTGGATGAGCTACACTAATATACATCCTCATAGCATTAATAAAGTACACATTTGGTGGTCCCTAGAAATGACAGTGGAGTCATAATAAAAAATTATAAGTGCCTTCAGGGCTTTAAATTCAGGCTTACAATCAGAGTTTGGTGGAAATGAAGTTCTGTAATGACCATCCAAAAAGGTAAGTAGTCCTCACATCTCAGAAATCATTAGTTTAACCAAGAGTAAAAACAGCACCATCTTCCTTCATTATCCCCTAATTTAATTGTCACAGATTAAAGCCTGGCAAATCTGGGCACAGATTCCTGTTGTCAGACTTCAAAGAGAGCTCCTGAAGTCTTCTGCCAGAATCAATGATCATTGCTATATCCTTTTCTCACACGGCATCTGTATCTCTCCTAATGTTAATGAACATTATTTTTGCATGCTTCTGAACAGACTAAAAAATACACTCTTGAATCACATTTCCCATGTGAGAGGAAAAAATGAACCCTTCTACATTTGTTATTCTCCTCTAACAAGGATTAAACCACAGTATGGATACTAATGAGTGACTTGCAGTTGCCCGCCTCTCACTTTAGTTTAGTCCTCAGGAATATTGAAGATGAAATTTCTCAGCAGAAATCATAACATGCTCTATGGATTAAATGTTTCAGACCTGTTTTTATAACACATAATCAAGCTGTTGAGATTGTTTGTTATGCAGACTTGCGGTCCTCTTGGGTCACTGTTGCCAAGAAGTAATTTCCTTTAAAGTAGACTCACTTGTCCATTTTATGAAAAAGAAAAACAGAAATAGTAGGTTTTGAGGAACATGGTGTGAATGATACACATTCATTTCACAATAATTTACCTCCTCTATGTGCTTTTTTCAATATGCACAGTAATGGCTAATTATGAAGAGAATTAGGCTACAGAGCTGAATAAAGGTAGAAAGGATTGCTGGTGGAGCTATAACTAATGATAACCTTGCTTCTTGAAGTACGTCGATTTTAGTTCTCATAAGTACACAATAGTGAAAAGTCAATTACTACCATATTATCATTGTCAAGCAGAGGTCACAGAGATGATTTTCCTGTGTATATATGCATGTGAGAATCAGTATCAGGGAAGTACAAGGTGAATTAATATGTTGACTCTTCAGTGCTTTGTTGATATTTCCCTCAGTACTACAGCAAAGCTCATGCATGTTTATTGCTTTTTCATCCACTACAATTTCATTTATAGGGTGGCACATTTACTTCAGCACAAAATGCTTAAAGGCTGGCTGAAGGCAGATGCTACAAACTAAGAGATGTGGTGCATTACACAAGGTGTGATCTACCCCTTTCCAAATAATTGATTTCCAAAGTAATATTTGGCTAGTTGAAGGACCCAGTCATTCAACATGAATTAACCAAAACAAATCCATTGGATGCAGGTGACTCATTTCTCAACTTTCTGCCTACTAAGTGGTGAGAACAGTATTATAGCAAGTAATGCAGTGAAATATAACTGGTGACAATTGTTCACCTTAAATCACTGTATTTAGGGACCCCAAACAGTAGACAACCAAATCTCACTTCTTCAGCAATTAGCCAATAGAAGCTAGGAAAAGTGTCCAGAAACTTTTTAGATTTTTCAGGAGGGCATCTACAGCAGCAACAATGAAACTGGAGGAAATCAGCCATCATGCTCCCATCAGAACAGAGATTGCTGGGCTTCTCAGAGCCATGCTTTCTGGAAAAAAGGTTTGCCTTCAGACCATGGTGAAAGGAAAACTGAGGTCAGATATCGTGGGAAAGGAATCCCTGGCAACTCTCTGGGAGGGATAGTTCTGGTATTAGGGCACGCCATTTCCCCTCAGAGCTTGGATAAAGCTGGAAATACCTCTGATATAAGGCAGTGTCAGGAGGTTGGGTGTTTTTCTTGTTTCAAACCCTTTGGCCCATTTTGGAAGAAAGGACTCATAACTGAACTATAATTAGGTTTTCATTTCCTCTCCCCAGAAGGGTTACCTACCTGCTGGTTTATGACTTCTTAACAAGTTGTTTGCAAACCATAGTATACTGATAAAGTTCAGCCTACCTGTGACTTTGTCATAAACTCACAGAGGTGGAACCAGGGAAACAGGGCTGTTGAGACAGAAGAATTCGAGTAGTGCTGGCCTGTAAAAGGGGAGACACCCTGTTTAATTCATCGTTAAATTCAGGAGCCTGGTACCACAATCTACTGCAGGAACTAGGAACCTAGCAGGAGGCAAAAAAAGCAGCAAATATAAATGTGAGTATTGCAAAAGGGGTTTAAAGCACATGTAGACAATGTGAATATCTGCAGTGAAATGATAAGTGTTCCTATACAAGGAACATAAATCCCTGAAGTTTATCATATAAGATAAACATTCATGCCCAAGAGTCAAAGAGAGTTTCCCTATGGTAGCTTTTTCATAGCAGTGTATTATCTGGCTCCTTATGCTTCTGAGATTCAGTTAACTATCAGCATGTTCCTCTGACGTTTTTACATACAAACAAGCAATAACATACAAGTTTCATATGCTCCCAACGGGAGTAGTCATGAAACTCAGAATCCATCTTTAGTTCTCATTCTTCCTCAGGTGTTTGTGGTTCTGCAAGAAATAGATGAAAATAAATGACAAACTCATAATGATGTGACAAATATAAATTAAAAATGCTTACAGACAAGCAGAACATTTAGAAATATTTTAAAAGCTGAATAATGGTAAGAAAAAACCCAACAGGTCCTCCCTATGTCTCAGCCTCTAATGTCCACCTAAATATTTTTACTCTGACCTACATTTTCTATGAGTAAATATAGTCACTTGCATTTTATCACCAAAATAGACATATTCAGAGGTGACAGAAAGTATGAGTATGATTCAGTTAGATAAGGCAGTCAGTCAAGGCCATGAAAACTGGATAGTCACTAGAATTACTCATAAAACTGTTTGATAAAGTGGGAGGCACAAATAACCTACCCCTGGTAACCAATAACAGCTGGATAGCGTCTCTGCTATCAGTTGAAAATCATCACAATTAAAGGACTTATGTGTAAGAAAAAAAAATGTGTTTTTAAAATGAGAAGATGCCAGAGAAAAGATTATTTCAGCAAATTCTGAAGGGGGAAAATGCAAGAAAAATTACAGATCCATTTTTTTCCCCAAAGCTTTCATACTTTTCCACTGCTGTCTGTTGAGATTGTGTGAGACCAAGCAGCTGGTTACCTCAAATTCAGTATTCAGCCCTGCGGAAGAGCACATTTTAAGAGCTGCCTCATTCCTTGCCTGAGAGGAATTTTTTAGCTAAGACTGTTTTCAAATACAGGTATGAGCAGTGCCCTCAGTGATGATTTGTGCTACGAGGTTCTTGGAGAAAAAAAAAAAAGGGGATTGCACAGGATGGAGCCATTGCATGGGGTGTTTCCAAAAAGCAGCTGTGGGCACTCTAGAAGCTGTTTCTCTCCATAGCTCCCTGGATTTCCTCCCCAGACATCTACTTCACACTTATTGACTCTTTTACAGCTCAGACTGGTGGATGTATTTGTAGGGATCACTCCCACCTACTGATACTGGGATGTGCCTGACAGCACTCAATATCTGTTACTTTATGTAAGTATAATAGGGAGGAAATTACTTTACCTAGTGCCATCACAGGGAATGATAAAGCCTTAAACATTAGTGGAAACTGTAAGAAAATCATATGTTTCAGTATTGCTTAGTTATGCACTTACTGAAAGGAGCAGAGGGCTCAGATCTTCATGATTCTGAAGGTCTCCTTTGAGAAGCTGAGCACCCTTCACTTCCCCTGCTTGACTGCTCCCAGCCCATCAGCAGAGTGATCAGTGTAGCATTTGGCTGAGCTCTGGGGCTAATTGTGAGAACAGTTGCTAGGAAAATTTTCTGGTCCTGTGGCTATTACAAGACAGCACATTTTGTCAAGGGACTGAGAGGATTTATCCTGCGTCTGTTCAGCCTGAAGAAAGGAAGAATGAAAGGCGATTTTATCAATGCTTACAAATATCTAAAGGGCCCGTGTCAGGAGGATAGGGCCAGAGTTTTTTGAATGGTTCCCAGTGACAGGACAAGGGGCAATGGTCATGAACTGGAGCACAGGAAGTTCCACCGGAGCACAAGGAAAAAAAATCTGCACTTTGAGGGTGGCAGAGCACTGGAACAGGCTGCCCGGGAAGGTTGTAGAGTCTCCTTCTCTGGACATATTCAAACCCCACTTGGACACATTCCTGTGCAGCCTACTGGTAGAGAGCATTGGACTAGATGATTTCCAGAGGTCCCTTGTAACTCTGACCATTCTGTGATTCTGCAGAAGCAGGTAAAATTCCTGCTCATCCTGCAACTGCTGGCCGGAGCACTTCACTAAAATACATGGTGGCAGCTGTGCTCCATCTTGTCAATGAGGGCATTTGCAATTAGGATTCTGTTGAAACTATTTCACGTTCAGGATCTGACCTGGCTCCTCCTTCAGTTAATAATGCAACATCCATTGACTTTAGTGGCTGCAATATCACATTCACAGCGCCACAGTTAGTACATTAAAAACATCTTTGAGAGGAAAGTAGACAGGTACTGACTTTCTTTTCTGGATAATCACTGTAGGTAGTAAGGAGATGGAAACTGTTTTAGTATGTTTCAATGAACATTTCTCTCTGTATTTGGTTTCTTCCTTTTTTTTTCCTAACTTCTTTTTTTCTTTTTTTTTCTTTTTTCCTTTTGCAAGCATAAAACCTTGCAGGTCATGGTAATCACCAAGGAAACAAACGTCTTCCTTGGAAGGAGAAGGTGCAGATTTACAGAGCGAGTGCATGTTGTCTTGTGGGCTAGTGTGGTGCCTGACAGACCTACACTGGAAGAAGCTGCTGACACACCTTCAATGTCCTTACCAGAGAACTTAGGTGATCTTTGTAAGTGGTTTTAGTTGTTACCTAGATTTGAGGCTCAACAAAGTCGTGCATCAAAGCCTCAGATACTGAAGAGGGTGCTTCCTGCTCTCTGAGGACAGATAGCTTCCTCTCTCCTGCCCAGCACTGCCTACCAGTTTGGGGGATGGAACCACTAGAAGGCTATGAGGTGAAGGTCATATCCAATGCTAGCTGCTAAAAGGTGATGGAGAGAGAGGGAATTAATGTCATCAAAAACTTTTCCTCTCCTTTATCATGGCACCTCTTCGGAGAAGTTCGTATTTGGAAGCTGAGTCAGCCCGTTGCACAGAGTGAGAGCAGACTCAAGCACGAGAGAGTCAGAGCATCCTTCTTTATCAAAAGATTTCTTTCCAACACAGAAAAAGGAGAAAATTCTGCTACAGCATAACCCAATGAGCTCACTGTCCTTGCTTAAATCTGTTTTTCTGGGTAGAGTCCTGTGGGAAGAATGTGCAAGTTCCAAAGCCTCAGCTCTGCAGTTTTATTACAGCTAAGTCAAAACACTGTGGTGCCAATTCTCTTCCACTTTTGCTAATTGTTAAAGGAAATATCTTAATTGTGTAGAAGAATGTGTAAGTGTAACATATGACATTATTGAGAACCTGATTTTTCTTCTGCACCGTAAAACTCCATCTGTCCCATCATCTGGAGTTGGCTACTATGCCTCTAACACAAATGCAGATCAAGAATAATAAGTTTTAAATATCCAGTGTATTAACCAAAGTGGGGACTGATTTTATTTAACAGAAAATACTGGGATTGCAGAGTCATTGCTGTGCTGTGGGCACCAATGATAGCATTACATAGGGGTTTCTGTTCCTGACACCAGGCAACTTAATCCCCAGATTTATGAAATGGTGGCCCATTCTTACAGTTTGCATAAGGAGCTCAATCCACACTTTACTACCTGTGAAGAGAAAATAGCTTGTTTATTCCTATCCACTGTTTATAACAAAAGGACATTATTAGCATGTAAGGCTGAAAAACCAGCAGAAATTGTTTTTACCTGCTCAAGGTTTCTAACTTAATAAACGCAGTGACTTTATGGCAGTTGGAAAGTGTGTGTCACAAAGAGACAGCCTGTCCTCTGCTTGCTTGCAGGATGTTCCAGGTCTGCATAGCTTCTACCTCAGCACTTCTTGTTTCACGCCTCTGCAGCATGGATCTGGCCCACATTCTGGTGCCTTTAAGACCATGTTGACTGTCATTATAATTGACTTCTAGAGTTATATTTTTAGCAATATAAACTCATTTATTACATACGGATTTTACTCAGTCATTAAGGGTTAGAATGACTTAGATAAGCAAAGGAACAATGTGTACGCTGGATAATACAGCCTCTGACTCAGCAAAACCAGGTAATTTCTCATTCCTGCTCACAGTTAAGGCCAAAAGTGTGTGTTTAAATACTGCACTGAAGAGGTGCACTCTCTCACACATGTTGAATGGATTAGATCTTTCTTAAGGAAAAAAATGCAAAACTCATCAGCAAAAACCTGACCTCCCCTGTTCTTGCCAGCAAGCTTTTGGTGTGGTGATTAATGTGACACAGAGTCAGAAGCATCTGCAGGAGACAAGCAGGATGATAACACTTTTCCTTAAAGAGATATGAGCCTGTTATTTTTTTTTAATATGATGTAAAAGCACTGGTGCTAAACAGCAGTGTTTATTCCTAGACCTGATCATCTGACATAGAATTCAGAGAAATTTTTAAAATAATGTGGTTGATAACTTTAGAAAATAATTTAATTAGGAACCTGTTCAATGGATATTTTCCACTCATTTGATCCAGCTCTATGGTAATGAAACCTTCAATGGAGATCCCTAAGACCTATGGGATATTAACAGGACTAAGTACAAGTATATATTACACAAATCTTAAGATTTTCAGAAGGACTCTACATGGGTAAAGTACAATATACTTCAAAGCTCAAATTGCAAAAAAAATAAACAACCTGTCCCGTTCTCTTATTTTTAAATAACCAAAATAGTGCTACCTGGAAAGACCTTTGATAGAGGAAGAGTCAAATCCTATATTTTCTACCAAATCCTAGTGCTTACAAGAGCTTCATTCCCTTCACTATTTCTCCTCAGTCTGAGGACTTGAAACCTAAATCTGTCAACCAAGGGTGCCCGAGAATTTCTGTTGGGGCAGAAAACCCCATGTAGGTTACACATTCTGCTGCCTCGAGCACGGAACATTCTTACGCTGCAAAGAAAAGATGTGCGACTGCACCCTGCAATGTGTGGGTTCAATCCAGTCTCCAGTGCATGAAACACACAACTAGGGCTTCTTCAGGACAGGCAAAGGGGAGGATGCAGAGGGGACTCTTCTCTCTTAATCATCCCAACACCACCTTGTTCTCACAGGACAGCTCTGTGCATGCATGGCAGCAGTGCAGGAAGCCTCTAAGGGGTAAAAGTCACAGATGTAGGTGTTCCACTCAGCTATGTGTTTCCCCATATAGTAAAACTATATCCAGAACAGCAAGATATTGAAACAGAAGCGATGTAGGTGGTATAAATATTTTTTCCCTTGAAGACCAAATATAAAAAATAAAGATTCCAAAGCTGGCAAGGAGAAATGCACTCTTTCCCCCCATAGGGAAACAAGGATGCACTGTGCACAAGGGGTGCAAATTCCCAGTCAGATGAAACAAGTCAAAAAAATGAGGTCCCAGCTACCATTGGGTGATCCAATTCAGTGCAGTTGTGCTGCTCTTTGAGACAGTTTCTCTGTCTCTGGGAACTACCCTGGTGACCAGACAGGTTGACAGTGACAAGGGCATCGCACCTCTCATTTTTTACCAGTTTGGACAGAAATATGTAGGAAGGACCTTTGAAGGGAGAAGAGGAAAGACTCATTGACTTTCATTAACATCCAAACACAGCAGTATCTGGCCTGCCCACAAACTCCTTGCTCTGCTGAGCTATAGGGCTTCCCAAGACAATTCTAGCCACTCACTTGAATTCAAAAATATAAGAATTGAACAGTCTCAAGTTTAATGGCAAAAATATTATTGCCCCAGAATGATACAGTGAGGATCTGGAAGTATAAAAGAAGGACAAAGGGAACTCAGAAGGCTGTATAACTAGCCGCCTGGCTGTAATGAAACCATGAACGCAGGCGGTTCCTGCTGCACCATTGGCCAAGTCAGTCACGGCTGCCCCCGGCTTAAGAGCAGCTGGGATCTGTAATCCAGTGTAACTCGCACAGTCTCTCCCTGCCGGGGTCAGCTGAGGACTGCAGCTGCTGGGGAATCACAGGAGGGATCACCAGGGTAATTCCTCCTTTTCCCTCTCCTTGTTTGCTCTGGCTGGCGGCACACAGAGCAAGGGCAGGTCTGCATTCCTGCACGCTTCCAGCTCTGCTCTGCAGGGCACGTTTGGGAAAATTAACACAGGAATCAGAAGTGTGGAGGGAATATAACCAAGATTTGAAATGCTCCAGAAATCCTTGCTTAGGTGTGAAAACAGTGACCTGCCACAATCCCTTCCTTTCCCTACTGTGAGCTTAGCAAGAGCAGGCTGTTCCCTTGGATGAACTGACATAGTTCTGTCAGGTTTGGAGTTGTTTGATCATGTACATTAGTGTCCTCAGGATGTGCCTAAAGACTGCGCTTTACTTGTGACTCAGAGGAAAAAGAATGCATTTGAGGGACTGTGATGTTCATGATGGACTGAAAATCTTGCTATAAATTTGAGCAGAAACTGGATTTGACCAGTTGTTCCACGCCACAAACACATGTACGTGGAAGTTCCCAAATGCAACAGCATCCCTGCAGAGGGAAACAGAAGCAGCACAGAAGCATTTACTGTTGATGGAAAAAAACAAGTTGTAGCTTCCTAATTTTAAGGTAAGCTCAGTACTAGCCCTAATATCAGAAAGCCATAGCAGCACCTGGCTGCCTATTCTCTCATTGAGAATAACTGGGCCAGTGCAGTGCCAAATCCCATCTTTCCCGCAGGAGAAAACAGGCAGCCCTTGTAGGACTACCCCGATAGAGGGTAAGTTTGAAGTTCAGAAACTGCCTTGACTTGTATGATATGCTTCTACATTTTCTTCTTTCTGCCGATACTGCTGTGCTGCATTGTGCAGAATGAAAGAGGTAATTTAATATACTGCTAAGCTCTGTGCTGCCTGTGGAGCCTGTAGGGATGGTTTCATAGGGGCGCTTCTGTGGTCGTGAGCCAAAATTAAGGCAAAATATTATGCTGCAGCATGGATCCTACCTGGTACCCTCCCTTCAGCTGCCTTTCGCAGGGTGAATCTGCTGGAATTACGCAGGTGATGGGGATGGAGCTTTCTTTGATGTGCCAGAATAATTTTTTGAGTGTTGTTTTCCCAGTTCAACCTTTCTCCCATTCAAAAATGAATCAGCAAGCATCAGGGCTGCAGCTTACCAGAACTGTGCTCAGCTGTCAGGATTGGTTTTCCTACAGGCTCAGGACTGCAGGCAGTGCTTTTGTTTTGAGAAAAATAAAGGTTCTTCAATTTTGGAGAGACCTTGGCACTGGCTGCCCAGCTTGACCCTTTGAGGAGAGATGATTTTGCTCTACTTGAAAAGAGGTAAAGCACACATGCTTCATTGATTTTCAGTGTGCTACGTGCATTCCCATTTTGATTCATCTCCACAACTGTCCCAAGTCTCGTCTTGGTTAGGTCTTTTTTTTTGCAAAAGGGAAAAGCATCAGGAATGACTGTCAAAAAACAGCAGAGCTTTGCCTGCAGGAAGATGAGTGATGTTGCCACAGCCCACAGTCCAACGCTATGTGAAATGCCAGTTAAAATAGAATTGTTTGCATAAAATAAAGCACAAAGTTTTCCTAAAGCCTGCTGTTATTCACAAATAAATATTCCCTGAATGATAAACCCTGGGCGCATATAATTTGTGAAATGACAAAAAAGTCAAACAATCACACAAGCTTATTTTTTTACGTCGGATTTTTGACTTGCTCAATGTCCCGACTATTAAATAGCACCTCTGTGTTTCTGAATGTTATCAACGACTACTGTTTCCTTGACAAAACTGTAAGAGAGAAATAAATCTCATAAAGAGATTGCTAGGCAGCTGTTCTCCAACAGCTAAATGCTTGCAAGAGTTACACAGTATTATCTCTGTGTTCGTGCAGCTCAGGACTTGACTAGGAATGAGGGGATCTGAGCTCAGCTTCTCCAGACCACCTGGGTGCCTGGTAAATTTTGGTGCATTTACCAGCACTGGATCCCTCACTAAATGAGTTAAAAACCCCAAATCCTTCTGCATCAGTGCAGAAAAAGACCCAGAACCCTTAGCTATTAATATACGAATGCTTTTCTATATAATACATGAATACATTGTATTTGGTAGACAACTCTGTATGCCTATTACGGAGAGCTACTACACAGTTTCTGCTGTCATGAAGTAGATATTTCCTCCTACTATACAGTAAATGCATAGAAACAAGTGTAATAGGGCATCTGGGTGGTGGTGGGGTTTTTGGTAGCACTCAATAAAAATGTCAGCAGAGCTCTAGTGATGCCAGCAGTCCAGCAGCCAGCTGAACTGGACAGCTCTGCAGACATAAATGCACCTCTGCTGCCTGACTGTGCTGCCACACAAGTGCAAGGAGACAGCATGGTGCTCAACCTACCTCTGACAACCACTAGCCAAAGTAGCCCCCTGACACCAAGGATTGTAACAGCAGATCAGCCTCGTCGTGTGACCTGGAGCAGAATCATGCCTGAAGGGGATGGCTAATCTTTAGGTACGCTGAGCAGCCCCGCCAGCTGCAGCTGCAGTCCCACCATCACCTCGCTCAGTGTCACTGCTGGCTCGTCTGAGCTGAATGTGTCTATCAAACCACAACCAGAGACAGTGCATGATGAGTGATTGCCTGAGGCTTAGCTTCTCCATCACTCCATGCTGACCTAAGCCTATGCCATTGCCAGTGGAGCCACATATCCCTGCTTCATCCCTCACATTAGCGTCACTGCTCAGGGAGCTGGGGGAACTCCTGCGCAGAAGCAAACCCCACTCACTGTGCAGCCCCTTGTCACTGGTGAGAGGACCCAGGGAGACCATGTGGCCAACAAAAGCAGGATGGTTGCAACACATTTGTATGTGGTCATGGAATTGCCCTTGCTACAGGTCTCATCATAAATCCTGTGACGGCCATGAAAGACCTCGATCTACAATGGTAGATAGAGATTGTCTGCCTGCAGAGGGTGTGAATCCCCATCTCCAGAGAATTTAAAGAGCAGAACAACAAATCTCTATTAGGAAGGATTAGGGTGGAGCTTACACTGTTTTGGGACTGGAAGGGAGGATGGATGTCTCTTCCAGCTGTGCTTTCTATGCTGGTATCCATCAAAATGTTCATATAGACAGACAACAAAATCCCCGCACAAATAATTGTGCTATGTTACTGTTCCCTTAAAAGCAGAGCTGTAAGAGAAGACTTAAACAAAGTAGATTTGGGTTAATCAAGTGAAGCTATGCCAGTCTCATGCTTGACATATGCATGCACTCAGGCATGACTCACCCTTCAAAGAGTGATTCATCATTAGTTTTTCTTATGGGTCTGCATGTCTTTTGTCCATCCTTGTTACAGTCTCTTGCCATCATCTCACAAGCACAGTGATGATTAAAACAACATTAAAATTAGACCTCTAATTGGGGCCTGCTCTGTGGCACGTGTGGTGAAGGGCAGAGAGGTCATGTTCCTTTGTTCTGATGAGAAATGGGGAAGTGGGCTGTAGGTGATGATTTTGAACAGGACAAGGAGGGGAGGAAAGAAGCCAAGGTGACTGCAAAAGTGTTGATTCTGGAAGGACAATGTTGCCAAGCAATGTGGTTGTATATTCGACTTCTGCACAAGGAGCTGCAGCAGTTTGGTGAGCTTGAGAGGAGTGATTAAAAACCACATGACCTGCATAAAGACATTCTATATTTTGCACTGTGTTTTCTTTGCATTAGCACAAGCTTGAAGAGCTGAGTCGTGCAGCTGACCTCAAGCCCCATGGCACAACAAAATGCTCAGCTGTTTTTCCAGAGCATTTTCTGTGGCCACAGCCAGATGCTGCTCAGACCACAGCCTTGAATTCTCCTTTTGGAGAGGGCAACTTTCTCCCCCACAGGAGCAAAGGCTCTGCAATCTTGGTTCATCAGGACCATCACTATTATGTGTCACTTCTCATCTCTTGTAAAAGTGTGTGTATGTGGGTAGAGCATACCTTCGGCACGCACAGCAACAAGATTCATGACAAATAAGAAAGCATTAGGTATCTTGAAGCGCCTGGCCCATTCCTTCCCCTGTACAGCACAGAGCTGTACACACAAGGGAGGAGCAAAGAACCTTCCAGGAAGCTGGTTAGAAGCTGTGCTGAAAACAAGCAGCTCCTCCAGGCCACCTTATCACTTGGAAAATAAACTACTCTCTGCCAAACTGTTCAGTAATCCTCCAAATGCCATTCAGCTGTAGTAAACAGAATAGACTACTACATCTTCTAATAGGGGAGATATTGAATTGAACTATTTTCTTTTTGAATACACACTGCAACCTAGTGTTTTAACCATTTGTCCTTTGGGAAGTGTAATTTGGCCAGAAGAATGAGTATTTCTCCATGAAAGCAAAGAAAATAAAAGTCTCTCCTTATTTCAAGCTCTCAGGTCTGTTTGTGTAAGCAGAGGGTAAGAGTTTACGGTGGATTACAGGTCATCATTCGTAATGGCATTTGCTCTTAAACGGTTACCAGCTTTATTATCTGCGCCCATTAAAAGCGGATTTGAAGGAAGGGATATTAACAGCAATGCCAGACTGTACATATGTTTCTTTTCATACTGCACAGTTCTAAAGAAAGAAATTATCTCAGTCATAAGGTTTTTTTAAATCCAATGTCTACGGTTAATAATATTTTTAAATTGTGTTACATGACCTGTTTCCTTTTGTCCTACCTGCTTGGTTATTCCACTTCATTTTTTTGTGCTTTCTACTACAGTTTATGCCTCTACTTTTGTACGTCAAGCTTGTAATATATTTCTTTAATGTGTTTCTTCAGATTCGAGTACTTTCCTGCCTTAGAAACAGACTGTTCTCATCTCTCTCTGTGAGGAAGTCTCCTCTTTCTGATTGCAGGTTTCCAAAGCTTCTTGTTCCCTATTTCTTTCCTATTAAATACATTGCTAAGAATCCCTTTTTCTTCCCTTTGTTATATGTCTCTCTTAAGGTACTGCTCCTCTTCTCTTTCCCATCTACACTCACTCCCTCATTTACCTGCTCTTTCAAATGCTCAGGGCTTCTCCACTTTGTTCTCTGCTTTCCATCCCTTCCACTCTTCACCTCGCCTTGTTCTCTCCTCACCACAGTCTCTCCTTTCTTTCTTCTCACCCTCATCTTGTCTCTTCAATATTGCACAGACTTTTCTGCCATTTGGCTACTTTTTTTCCCCTCAATGAGATGATCAAAGCCTGAGTATTTGTATTCTGTCTCCCTGGGGACTGTTGGGGAATTTATCTCTGTTTCTAGAAGACCCAAAAAAAGAGAATATCAAGAGAGCTGGTGGAATTATCTTTGTATTGCCTGAGAACCCCGAAGGAGGATAAAAAAATTTGACTTATTGAGAAAGTTTCTTCTCTAAGTCTGTGGTCTCTAAGTGTGAACAAGGGTAAAGGCTTCTTTGGGATTACCCCATAGCCTGAGCAACCATGTCTCTTTACAAGCCAGATGGGAATCTTGCCCTGGCCATGATTCACAGCTGGAGGGGCAAAGTAATGAAACATGCTGGGGGCAGTATGCCCATCACTTGTTCTGTGGACACCCTCCCTTCATCTCAATCCACTCACTCAGCATCCTCTCAGAAAGGCTGGCTCCAAATGGCCTATTCCAATAATGGAGGAACTTTCAGATTGGCAGGGCTAAATCCTGGCTTTAGGATGCAGATATGGAAGAGGAAGCCTCAGATTGCCTTGCATTTTTGTAATCATGATTTGAAAATAAAACTGGCAGATGTCAGGGTGGAAAGGTCCTAGGGAGCAGATACAGGTTCCTGCTGTTCGTGTTGTGCAGCACTGCAAACACACAGGACATAAACAAGTTCTGGAAATGTTTCTGTAACAAAATTAAGTCATAATAAACAGAAAAATAATTATTTATCACATTCATGCTGCTAAAGAAATTAGTCTTTAGTACATAGCATTAAAAATGCCAGAAGGGATTGAAGAGCAGGAGGTGTAGAAGATGATATGAGAATGTGCAGAAGAGAGACAGCAGAAGAGATCAGAGGTGCAGGGCACCGGTAGAAGGTTCTCATCATACCCTGTGCTCTCTGCAAAGTGCTGCTGAGGAGAGCCCTCCTATTTAGCCAACGCATGTAAGTAAAGGCTGAGCAATTACTGCAGGATGGAGCCAAGTGTGCCATGAAATTTAATTAAGGTCAACAGGCTCTGGTGTCTGGTGGGGCCTGAAGAGAGCCCTTTCACTGCCTATGCAAACTGAGTTGTCATCATCATTGTCCTGGCACAACAGCCCATTAAAAGTCCATGGAAATGCTCCTGTCCCCTCAGTGGCTTTCTGTCAGGACTAGTGTGAATATTACAAATTAAGCAGAAACATAGAACAAGATTCCCTGAAGACTCTTAATTAGCCTTCGTGTGGTGGCATTTCTCATCTGCAGCTCTGCGAGCTGTGACAGAAGCACTGTGAAGGGGAATTCTGGAAATGACCTTTGCAGGGGTCCTTTGCTGGCATGGTGGCATGGGGGATAATGTGCACCATGCTCATGGTGTGCCAGCGACTTTGACACCGCTGTAAGTTTCATGGCAGCACAGGAAGGTGCAGGAAGCATGAAGAGCACTGACAGGGTATCATCCCCACCTCCAAAATAACTCTGGTGCTGCCATCTGGGAGTGGATCCCATGCCAGACTTGGTGAGGATAGGAGCAGCATGGAGGATGAAGCTGCCCTGAGTCTGCAACATCCTTTCTTCTCAGGGAAAACTGTAGTCACAGCTGCCCAAGCCAACAGTGCTGCCCATGGAGGGGCAGGATCTTCTTCCTTGGCTCCCCCATTCCCTTGCCCACCACCTGCTCTCAGACCAGGTATCACGGGCAGCTCAAAGCAGGTTCAGCTTAGTACACAGTACCATGGAGGTGAGCAAACAGGGAGACAGGTTGGACAGCTGAAGAAGAAAAGCCAAATTCTTCAGAGTCTTTCTAACTTATAGGATCAATATTTGTGTAATATTCATGTTGTAGGACTAAATATTTGCTATAGGATTAAATATTTCTGTGCTGCTCTAGTGACTTCACTAGCTCCCAGTGCCTGGGGCTGCTGGTAATGAGCTGGAGTCACATACCAAACTGAATTATTATTACTAACACGTTTAGATGCAGCCTCATACCTGATGAATGACACCTACTGTGAAAAATGAATGATGCTATTTTAGGAAGGTATTTATCTGGTGTTTGGAGGGTAGCTTTAGATGTATGCAATTCAAATGCATTTCTTTAGGTAGGATAATGATACTTACATTATCATATTCAATGAAAGTATGTCTACAAGTATGTGTTATGTATGTGCTGTACATGTGCAAAATGTGTATCCTGGATACCTAATAGCAATAACAGATCCAAGCCATAAATAAACTGGTAAGTCAAATGTGTATTCCTGGGCCCAGATTGCTACAATCAGTAGGAGCTTAGTCTAGGAAGAAGTGCAAGATTAGATCAACTTTAGAAAAGACAAACATTATTATTTCCTTTCTGGAGAGTAAAGCAATATTACAGATTTAAAATTGGGTGACATTTTACACATTATTTGGAAAATCATGTTACAGATTTGCCAAGGCCCTTTCAGCTTAAAACTGCCTTATGGAAAAGTTCTTGGTACTTCTTAAGAAAACTGCAGGTGCATTCCCCCTCTCCCTCCCACCTTCTTCTGCTAATCATGCTCCACAAGTAAAAAGAAAAAATCAAAAAGATAAAGTATTTATGGGCAATATTTACACCAGCATAGTTTTATAATTGGTATTTTTTTTATTTTTCCTGACTTGCAGGTGAAAGCAGGAATTATTATAGGCCATGAGAGTGTTTGCACCATTGTCTTATTTGATCCCTATTGATACAGACATTGCCTGGACAGCATTTAGAGTAGGCTTGAAGTGGGATGATAAATGCAGGTTTTGTGATCTCTTTTCCTTTGAAACACCACCTTGCTGCCAGTAGCATCACTGGTACATTCAAAACAAACCAGCAAAACCCTCTTCCTCTCTTTCTCTAAGGAAAGAAAACTTCCAACATTTCCCAAATGACCGAGTTAGGGTTTTCCCAAGGTTTTGTCATAAGCTCATGCACTGCTGTTGTTGGAAATGCCAACAGTGTTACTCTTAGCAGTGTTCAAATCCAGGAAACAGATCAGACCTGCAGTATTCCATAGGTACTGCAAGCTGGTAGGGCTATGAATTAAAGCTAGAGCAAAATCAAAGCCTGATTTCTAAACCTTCCTTGCATTTAGTCTTTTCTGTCTGTTGTCCAGGTGTGACTCAAAAGCAATGTATTTCCTGAACAGGTATCTGTGCCCTAGGCTGTATCCTAGCAGCAGCCAGAGCCATGAAAACAGGCTCTGGGTAAAGTACTTGGGCTCCTCTGTCTCTCTGTCACCAGGCACACAGAGCCCCCCACAAAGGGGACAGCAGGAAGGGATCCATGTCTCTGCTCAGGTCTGTACAAGAGTGGCTCCCTGGCTTTCCTGCTAGAGCTGTCTATTGGCTGCAGTCCTAAGGGCAGGCAGAGTCCATTAGCATTCATACAATTCAGTGTATAGGGGCATGCTCAGATCATCTGCCTAAGCCCAAAGTGTTTACATCCTAATCAGAGCCTGCATTTTTATGCCTACCAAACCATGGGTTTATTCCCAGTATTTTACTTGGTAGCCTACCTCCATATGAGTGAGATTTGTTCACAGGTTGACATTCATCCATGTGCTTTTGAGATGCACATTGTGCTCTTGCAAATCTGGTTTCATTTTTCCCCTCCAAAACACAGCTAGGCTTTCATTCTCAGTTTTTTTCCACCAATGTAGATCAAAACAATCGCTTTCTTCTTCTTAATTTACTCAAATTTATTTCACAATATCTTTTTTTCACCCTCCAAACTAAATACCTTGCTTCACAAAACTCTTTTTTTATAATACCATAATGGTGTATTATGAGATCTCAGATTTCTGTAAACAGCCTTAGGTGCTTAACACATATATTCTTTAAATAGTGTAATTTTACTCCTCAGAGTGGGAAGCAAGCATCATTCATAAAGTTCCTGTTTCCTGGGGAGATCAGCACTTACTAATGCTCAAGCATTTTAACTCTATATATGAGATGTTGAACCAGAAGCTTTTTCCACACCAGGCCATGCTTTGAAAAACTATGAGAAAGGCAGTTGCTAATTTCTTTAAAATGGTTCATTTCCCCATCCCACTCTAAAAAAAAATCGGATAATCTAGCAAGTCCCAAAAGAAAAAGTTCAGTGAAAAGCTGTGATTCACTGGTAGACTGAACATATGCACAAAGGCAGAAGTCATATGGGAAAAACAGGGCTTTTATACTATCACCCAGAATTTGAGATCCCAAGTTGTTCTTCAGACATGATGAAGAATCTGTTTTCTATAGTAAATTGAGTAATCTGTAATTTATGCTGTATTTATTGAAATTAATTTCTCATGCTCATCTATCAGTTTCCAATCTTCCTCTCAATATTCTGCGTTCATTTTGTCAGTTCGTATTCCTGTTGACTGTTGAAATTATCTCTTGTAAATACTGCTCAGCTGATCTATTAAATGCATTAAAAGTATTTACTGTGAAATACACCTGAAATTCTTGTAGTTAATTTCACCAGGTTGCGTTAAGTAACATGCGAATAATAAAACCACAGAAATAGAGTATCTTCTCCTTATTTTATCACTGAACAGCACAGTTACCTACCAAAGTTACCTAAAAAATAGAGTGTCCTCGGCATACAAAACACTAATACATCCTATATCTAGAATAGGAAGTTAATGAAGATAAGGGTTGTGCATTTTATTATGGCTGCACAAAAATTTGCTGTTAAGCATAATATTCTGTGACGACTGAAACTTGTTAGGGCTTCAAGTTAATGTGAATGACATGGACACAAGCTTCATCTAAACCAGTGGTCTGTGATATCCATTTACAAATATTTCTCACTTCCTCATTCCTTAGAAATAAAAACTGAAGATACCACTAGTAATGCGTTCAGCTTGAGGGAGTTTTGTGAATGTGTAAGGAGTTCATACCTTCGATCTCGTGTAGAAACTAAAATAAATGAAGAGACTCTAGTCATGTTTTGTTTCACAGGAACTGACAACACGTGTACCGAGGATGTGTGACCAAATCAAAGAACTTTGTTTGGGGGAAAATCCAATATTAGATCTCGGAATGCAATTCCCCTCTCCCTTCTCCCTCCCCATGCCCCCAATATTTTATATTGATTAGGGATGTCTTGCTACAGTGACCTCTCACTCAGGTTCCTGGAGATGATTTTCATATAGACTAATGTCTTTTTGAATATTTGCCTCTCATTACAAACCACATATTTTCTGGCAGAAACGGACTACAATATGTACCTATAAAATCTGAGAAGTGATGGAGATTTCTCCAGATGCTAGAACAAGGAGACACCTCTGAGAAACACATCTAAAGCAACCCAAGGGAATGCTGACTTGACACAGAGTTTACTCAAATTGCAGTGGCTACTGCCACAACAGTAGGTCCTGAATTTCCTGTCCTGAAGAAGCACATGTTGAGGGGGTCTATGGTATAAACAGATTCCAAAGGGGTTTGATGACTTTGTGGAGGAGAGATATGGTAGGGGCAGTACATGAAGTCACCTGATTCATTCTCCAGTGCACAAAGTGCCCGAACAATTGTTGATTGATGAAGGTGTGATGGCACAGAGGGGGAAGCATCACTCCTTTCTGGACTGTCTCCTAAAGTCTGTATTAAAAACAGGGTGTGAGGTTAGAGGGACCTTCACTCCTGTCTAATTCAGCCTCTGTTGTTAAGTGTTAGTGGCAGTCAACCCCACTATTTAAAGTCTACTTTGGGATCATTTTCTTTGCATGGCGCATTCAGGCATTCTTTCAGACATTTAATTTTAGTTCTCAGGAATTTGAAAGTTCAAATGCATCTATATAAAGCACATTCTGAAGCAATTTATTCTGTTTTGAGACCTGTCATTCCAATGTTCAGTCCTGATGATATGAGAAGTTCTGCACTGAAGTAATGCACGCAGAACAGAAGGCCACGCACCTGCCCAGATGAGTCTGACCCAATAAAACTTATAGAAGGTGATTTAGCTGCTGATACAGATGTCTAAATTTAAGTGAATGCAATATAGACAGCTGCATGTGAGCTAGATGTCTAATCTTCCATTACAGTTGATGGAAATATGGTGAACAACGAATGGAGTTAAGAGAGACAATTCCTAGCATTTGCTTAGCTGAAATACCCCTAATTCCACTGCCTATAGCCTTCAGATCTCCAGTGACTACTGCAGAAGCTTAAGCATCCAGCTGACAAACAGACTCCTAAATTTAGATGAGCTGAACGGGGAGCTGGACTCATTCACAATTTCAGTTAAACCTTACAGAGTTATAAATAATTAATCTGTGCTGGATGCATTTGGTAAGTTAGAAAGAAGTCTCAGATCTCCCCCACACCAGTTTGTGACTCTTCCTCCTGTGAACGACTCCTCCAGGATAGCTCAGTGCTTCATGATGTATATAGCTCATTGCATTTCTTTTGTAACATTACCTAGGAGCTTAGGTTAACCTACCCCTTCTTGGTTCAGAGAGGGAATGCATCTTGTCGCCTGGAAGTCTGATTAGTATCACCNTGAAGAAGCACATGTTGAGGGGGTCTATGGTATAAACAGATTCCAAAGGGGTTTGATGACTTTGTGGAGGAGAGATATGGTAGGGGCAGTACATGAAGTCACCTGATTCATTCTCCAGTGCACAAAGTGCCCGAACAATTGTTGATTGATGAAGGTGTGATGGCACAGAGGGGGAAGCATCACTCCTTTCTGGACTGTCTCCTAAAGTCTGTATTAAAAACAGGGTGTGAGGTTAGAGGGACCTTCACTCCTGTCTAATTCAGCCTCTGTTGTTAAGTGTTAGTGGCAGTCAACCCCACTATTTAAAGTCTACTTTGGGATCATTTTCTTTGCATGGCGCATTCAGGCATTCTTTCAGACATTTAATTTTAGTTCTCAGGAATTTGAAAGTTCAAATGCATCTATATAAAGCACATTCTGAAGCAATTTATTCTGTTTTGAGACCTGTCATTCCAATGTTCAGTCCTGATGATATGAGAAGTTCTGCACTGAAGTAATGCACGCAGAACAGAAGGCCACGCACCTGCCCAGATGAGTCTGACCCAATAAAACTTATAGAAGGTGATTTAGCTGCTGATACAGATGTCTAAATTTAAGTGAATGCAATATAGACAGCTGCATGTGAGCTAGATGTCTAATCTTCCATTACAGTTGATGGAAATATGATGAACAAAGAATGGAGTTAAGAGAGACAATTCCTAGCATTTGCTTAGCTGAAATACCCCTAATTCCACTGCCTATAGCCTTAAGATCTCCAGTGACTACTGCAGAAGCTTAAGCATCCAGCTGACAAACAGACCCCTAAATTTAGATGAGCTGAACGGGGAGCTGGACTCATTCACAATTTCAGTTAAACCTTACAGAGTTATAAATAATTAATCTGTGCTGGGTGCATTTGGTAAGTTAGACAGAAGTCTCAGATCTCCCCCACACCAGTTTGTGACTCTTCCTCCTGTGAACGACTCCTCCAGGATAGCTCAGTGCTTCATGATGTATATAGCTCATTGCATTTCTTTTGTAACATTACCTAGGAGCTTAGGTTAACCTACCCCTTCTTGGTTCTGAGAGGGAATGCATCTTGTCGCCTGGAAGTCTGATTAGTAGTTGACAACTAAGTGATTATATCTACATAGAAAGCTTGTGATTTCCAAATGGATTAGAGTCATTAAAAGTCTCTAGAATTGCTTAAAATTTGAGTTCTGGCATGACCTGAGGGGACATGGGTGCAGCAGGCAGGATCGGTAGCTAGTTTGTGGGACCGTTTGAATGGAGAACGTGGTCAGGACCCGAGGCTGAGACTTCAGCACTTCCTCACTGTGCTGTGGTCTTTGAAGCCAAGCTTGTGTAAACAAACTAATCCACCAGTGTGTGATAAGGCACATCATCACATACAAGCAAACTGAAAACAAACTTGAGTACATCCACGAGGACATAGCCTATCTGATTTTGGTTATTAAAACAAAAATAAACACAAAGCAGCACCAGCAAGTGCTGCTGCCTAAGTACTATTAAAGGAACAGCTTAGCCCCTCACACAGGAAGGTTCTGAATGCTCCATCCTTCTTCTTTGTCAGCCAAAGACCAAGAGAGATGAGCTTTATGTAATTTGTCTGTCCTACATTTATCTCTACCTGGCAACGACTTTGTGCCGGCTGTGTGCTGCACGTTCTGTGCCTCATCCTCAGCATCGTTCTCTCTGCATTTAGAGCTGAGAACATAATGATGTCACATCTTCTGCTCAAGACCTGGCTGAAGGGAACTAAATTCATATCATCTGTTTCCCCTAAACTTCGCTGAAATCCACTTGCCTTTTGATTCAGGCTCGGTCCTCATCTTTGAGTCACAGCACAACTTATCTTTCTTTTCCCATCCCTTGACAATTTGTTATTGATGCTGATTTGATGAGCAGGAAGAGTTGGGGGGGAAGGACAGGAAATCTGAGATGTGGGGAGGTGAAGTGACTTGCCAGAGGCAATGAGGCAGCTCATTGAACTTCAAACTTAAGCTGAAGTCTCCACGGCCTCAGCAAAGTGCTGGTATCACTAAGTCACACTGAATCCCTGCAAGTCTTAGTTCATACCTCCTACCAACGTCCTGTGCATTTCATCCCAGCTTCTTGCCCTTTCCTTCTCTCAATGCCCCACACGTATGAAGATGGCTTCTTCATCCTTGCTTCATGCCTTGCAAATATATTGTTCATACCCTTCTCTCTACCTGCCTTTCCAAAAGCTTCCTTCTCTACCAGGCAGTAAGGGATGGCTCCATGCCATCTTTCCATATCCATCTTGTATTGCTGCAACTCCACAACACACTTGGATTTCTGTTTGAATATCAAACTGTTATTCATCTTCCACCATGAACAGTGGCTGCCTAGGGAACGCATGCTTACAGAAAAGATCTTTGCTTTCTACCTTTCTAAAAATAAATAATCAAAGAAAAGGAAAAGTCAAAAGCTCATCATGCCCCAAAGAAATGTCTACATCTCCACAGAAGATGTCCAAATGCCTAACCCAGAGAGGTGGTAGGAAATTTGCAGACGGAAAGTTTTGAATATTCAAAGTTCTGCTTGTGTGATGCAGACCAAAGCTGTTTGCTCTTCTGAGAAGGAGTGACCAGTGCCAATACAGCATTGCCATTGACTTTTGAAAGCTGAATGCCACTGCTGATTGTGGCAAGCAGAGCTAGAGAAGAGATTACTTTAATTGAAATGAAGATTTTGGATCATTTCACTGTGCCACATAAAGCAGTTGGGGATGCTTAGGCATTAGGTTGAAGAGACATTTTAAGGCACGCGTTCAATATTTGAAGTTGTATGCAAACACAGGAGTGAGGTCTGGGAGGGGTGGCCATCGGGGTGGGTGTCCCCAGTACGTGCAGTACAGTCCTCTGGCTCTGCAGCACTGCATGGCACTCGGCTTGGCAGATCTGGGTAGCAGCAAGGAGTATGGGTCACTGCTGCAGGAGGAACTAGTGGAAAACCTGAGGTTGAATGTGGCTTGCTTTGTGGAGCCAACTGGGAAATATGTTAGTTATCCTGGAAGAAAGAAACTTCAGATAGAACTTTACATCATCACTGTTGGTTTTCTATAGCACCATATTAGTCTAACTCAACAACACCAGCCCAGTTAGATTAAATTGGTAAAACATAAACTAATATACCTAGCAAGGATTGCAAAATGAAAAAGGAACTGTATAATTATGATATTTACAACAGTTTTCAAGCAATACAAACAGCTGACTAGGTCTTAAAGGGTAAGGAGGATAATTTTAAATAAACATGCTTCCTTCCTGCAAGTAATAGATTGCAAAAGCAATTGGTAGGAGGATTCATCTGTTATTTTAGTTGTTCTCATGGTTTCATGGATTTTAGCTCTAACAAAAATATTTTAAAGATGGGAGTACATTTGATTGCAGTGGAATTGTCAAAGAGTTTTTTATATTATCTATTCTTTCTTATAATCCATTTATTTTCACAACTTTAGAACATTTTGAAACATTTCCTCTTACTCTTCAGGTTTTCTGTGACTCTTCTCTCTTCCTCCTTCAGCATGGCTATTTTTTGTATACATAACTTAAATATAGACCCTCCAGAAATCTTTGAAGTTACAATGAATAAGAATATATTTTCTCCTTAGCAATTTTCCAGCCATGCCTTTCTTCCAAGAGAGCTATATCTGTAGATAAGACAAATTTCTATTNAAAAAAAGATGAATGGAAAAAAAACTGTTCTCAAGCTCATGTAACCAAAAAGTGCTATAAACATGAGAAGATCTTAAAGACACCAGAACCACTGCACCGTGACAGCATGTATTACAGGAGGAAAAGCAAGAACATCATCATGCACGTACACAGATTTAATGTGTGCCTACTTGGATTGCATTTTGAATACTATGTGCAGTCCTGGTTCTTACCTTAAAGGAAATACACTGGTAACCATTCAGAGAAGAGCTAGAGAGTATGATCAAAACCATGGAGAAATTTCCACACTTTGGCTCTTCAGCTTGAAAATGTGATGACTTAGAGGAGATACAGCACTTGTCGATAAAACCATGAGGAACATGAAGAGAGCAGAAAGAGATTGATTGTCCCCTTTCTCTTCCAACACAAGAAAGAAGGGGTGCCAAATAAAGCTAGCAGGTTCAAAATGAGCAAAACCAGATGGCTTTTCATAAAGTACACGGTTAAGCTGTGGGGTTCCCTGCAGGAAGATGCTGCCCATAGTGGTTACATGGGCTTAAGAGGAGCTCCTGAGCATAAACTATTGATTGCTGAGAGAGCACTCCAGCATGCATGCATGTGCTGTTCTTACTTGCTTCCTCAGACTTGTCTTTCTGGCCACAGTTAGAGGCAGCATACTTTGGCCTGGCCCGGCATTACTGTTCTTAATTTCATAATTCCTTCCTGATAAAACTGTCCGAGTCTCTTTCTTTCTTCCAGCTACATCCCCAAACTCAGGTAGGAATAGGGCTATTACTGCAGATACTTCTGTTTGTAAAAGAGGTGCTGATGTCAATGATTTACTGAAATACACACAACAAATCTAATCAGCAAACTGCTTTGGCATTAAGAACAGGAAGAGATTATAAAAGTGTCAGGAACAAGGGACTAATTCTGTTATTTTGCTGTCTTACAACAACTGGCACTGCAACAACGGAACCTATGAACCTCTTGTTTTTAAAGAAAAAGTGTCTTTCCACTAATACAGACAATGGACTGCTGTCATCTTCAATCCACCCTGGTAGAAATACGTGCTTGACAAATGTTAGCATTAAGAAAGCTGAGCACTCTTTGTCTGAATCACAAAGGTGCAGGCTTCCCCTCAGAGACGTATTTCCCACATATATCCTATAAATAGCCCTTTGGAAAATATTTTTCTGTATTAAAACATTGTGTAAAATGAATTCTCCATTACTCTGTGCTGTTCATCTGCATGTAATACCAATGGTAATTGATTTTCTGATGGTGCATGAACTGCTAATGTAAGATCTCTGCAGAAGACTTGGAGGTGAAATCTATTTTCCCTGCAGAGAGCCTATATAATCTGATTTTATACAGAAGTATATCTTAAACAAACCAGAGAGGACCACAGTTCCTGCATCCCAGGTACTGCTCCAACCTGTGGTGGAGAGGTGGGTACCAGTCTATTCTCCCCATGCTCTCTGCAAAGGTGGTGGCATCAGCCAGGCACTGGTGACAGCTTAAACACCTTTTATTCAGTAACACGTATCTGCACCAGTACCTCCATTAAATGCATATTCTTCCACTTAGGCTGTTTGTTTGCATCCACATACACTGCTGGTTTTGTGTTTCTGTGCCCACTGCTCCCACACACTGCAAACCTCCAGGCCAGAATCTGCTCCTGCATCCCAGTGGCACAGAGACGGATGACACTGACTGTCCCACCAGGCTCACATCTGTGTGCAATTGGTGCAACCGTGTCAGGATCGGGCCCTACAGGCTGAAGTAATTCACCTTCTCTGCAAACACATCTGAGGGCAAATATTGTCCACCATATTTGCTGATGCTGGAACACTGCAATTACTTCTGAAATCTAACCTAATTACAGTTGCTGAAGAATTTTCCTCCGTCTTCTCTGGCTCATTTACAGTTCTCCCACATTCTCATTTATGTCTCCTTTCTTTGAGTCAATATTAACCTTTTAAACACTTTCTCTTCCTCTCCCTTTGTCCTTCCTGTAATGCTCTGTGCAAGTGGAATAGCACAGCCTCTCCCAACACCCACCTCCGTGCACAGCCTGTCCTAGTGACAGAGGCCAAATACACCTTCCAACTTTTTACAGCTAAAGCTCTGACTTTACAAAAGCAACAGAACATCTCACAATTTTGCATTAGCAAAATTGGGTTTGAGGGATTTGTTTGTATTTTGATGCTCTCCCAGGATGTTCAAGATGAAATCTGAACCGTGTTTGCACAAATATCAGGAAGACGAGCTGNAAAAAAAAAAAAATAGCAGCCTGTGAAGCATCCCATTTTCATTGACAACACAGAAAGGAAATAATCAAGCTCTAAGGAGAAATGTTTTCTGGATTTTTTTTTAACTGTATGACTGTGCTCAGACTAAGAGTTTAAAACACCTAAGTAAATAATTTTTGAATGTAGAATTTAACTTCATAGGGTTTGTTACCAGGAATTTAGCTTCTGTTTGGACAGGGGTGAGTACATTGTAGAACACTCCTAGTGCCTCATTTACACCTAGTGCCTACTGACTGCTGCAGTCTAAGCAACGCCAGTCAAAACACTGAAAGTGACAATGTCAAAATGAACCTAATTTGGGGGCTCTTTTTATGTCAAGATCAGTGTCTTTTTGAAACATGACAATAAGGCACCTAGCCAGATGCACTAAGAGGAAATTTTGTGTCCTGGATTTGTTCGTGAGATCAGAATCAGTGGTTCTCATAGTTCCTTCTCATATGTAGGGCTGTATAAGAGCAGATAATGAGAAAGATCTGAACATGTATGCTAAAAACATGCTGGAACAAAATCTTCTGAGCTGATTCTTTGAAGTCAAGAAGCTAAATTCAGACTTGTACATTGTCTTGATATGGTTAGTTGATTCCTGCTTTGAAAATCGTAGATGGCAGAACTGTAGATGTGAGGGCAGGTTTATATACACCCAAGATTTAAGATGATTTTTATATTTCTTCTTTTATTTACTTAACTGTCACATTTAAATTTTTCCCTGTATTTATTAACATGTCACAGAATCACAGAACAATGTCATTGGTAATGTCGTTAGTAATAACATAATGAGGTTAAGATGGGTGCAAGAGTAGAGTGCCACACAGAATCAAAGCAAGCTGAGATGAATTCGAAAGAGCAAGCATGTGGTGGTAAGTACTATAACTCCAAGTCCATGAGCAAAGAATTTAGAAAACTCTGTGAACTCTTGAAAGTAAGGATGAATTCTAGGCTTAACCCAGGTCCTGCTGAAGGCAGTGGAGAGGGGGATTAGGCTGCCTGTTGTAAGGACAGAGGCAATGGTTTGCGATACTTTCCAGCTGCTCATCAAGATCTTCTTGAAGGAAGGGACAAGAGATCGCTATGAAACCTGCCTGGAATTGAAGTATTTGTACATATCCACAGGGATTGTGTCTTGCCAAAAAAAATACTACTGCAGTCCAACATTAACAGAGTTGTTTTTCTTAGTCAAGGTAAAGCTGAAGATGCTGCATTTGGATTTCTCTCAGTCATTTTCAATTCAGTTGCGACACTACAATCTTATTATTTTCTGTTTCACCTGAACTTCTAGAGAAATAGTGGGTCCTTCTGTACTGAGTTCTAGTTTGAATTTCATTTTCTTGAAGAGCTCTCAAAGCTGAACAAGCTTCATCAGCCTGATTTCAGACCGGAAGCTTTCTCCCAGATATAGCCATATCATAATTTCAGATTCATATTAACTGGTGCAATCCTACTGAAACTGGACTATGCCATGAGAGGTATTCCTGTCCTGCTGCAAGTGAGCAAAAAGTCTTGCTTGGGCCAAGAGGTGCACTGGCACAAAGGCCACTATCAACCAGAGGATAGTGGATTGTCTGTTCCCTGTATGACAGGGAATTATTTCCACAGCCTTGAGCTTTAGCTCACCAGGCTGACGCAAACATACAGTACGCTCCATGGCAATTGCGTGCATATACAGAGATCATAGAATCATAGAATAGTTTGGATTGGAAGGGACCTTAAAGATCATCTGGTTCCAACCCTCTGCCATGGGCAGGGATACCTTGTGCCAGCTCAGGCTGCCCAAGACCCCATCCAACCTGGCTTTGAACGCTTCCAGGGATGGGGCAGCCACAGCTTCCCTGGGCAACCTGTGCCAGTGCCTCACCTCTCATAGAGAAGAAATTCTTCCTTCTACCTAGTCTAAATCTGCCCCTCTCCAATTTATAGCCATTCCCCCTCGTCCTATCTCTACAAGGCTTTGTAAAAGGTCCCTCCCCTCTGCATCATATTGCAGAACTGTTTTGTTTCACAGGAAGGCTGTTAATGCTCAGCCACAAGTTTGCCGGGCAGGAAGCTTTAAGGCTTTCTAGGCACCCAGCAGAAATTTCAGTCCTTTCAGACATTAAGTCCATTCAATGTTTAGTCACTAACCTTTTTGTGCATTAACCACTTAAACCAAACCTGTAAACTCTTTTTTGAATAAGGTCTGAATGTCAGATCCACAAGTAGGTCATACACATTACCAAGTTCTTCCATGAAAAACCCTGGAAATGGATAATTTTTGCTTCAAAATAGATCAAGCTAAGGCAAGTTCTAGTCAGCAAATTGGCTGTTCTCTTGTAATAACCATGCAGAAAAATAGAGAGCTTGATTTCCTAGATTCAGAAATCCTGAAGAGACATCAGGCATCCTACTCCAGCGCTTGGGGCAGCACCAGTAGGATGCATCCGAAGTCCATTTCACTCTGGCATCTCTCTGGCTCTCTCTGATTCAGAACCTGTGCTGCTGGTTAATAAGTATGCACTACCTCTCCCTCCTTCAGGAAGCTGTAAGCCGCAGAATGAAACATAATGCAGATCCTCTGAAGACCATTTCTTGCTGCAGAAATTTCTGCCAAAATTGGTTAAGGAAGTGTATTACCCAAAGAAGGAGCTCCCCACACTTATCCTTGTGCTCCCATGCTCACCTCCCCCAGCCAGCCCAGATGGAAAGAAGTGCAGAGAGCCCAGCAGCCACTGCTGGTGTGAGTTGTTTGACTAACAGGAGCCACTAGATTTATTTGCCACGTATTTATTCCTGTTGTTCTCTCTTTCAGCAATGAAGATAGGGAGACAAGTCATCCTGTTTGTCCTGCCCCTTAATTAATAGTAATCAAATTAATCCCTGCCTTTCTCCTTCTTAGTTACTTGAAAGTTTAAGAGAATAATTTCGCATTCAGTGCAATCTGGTCAGTTCTTTGAGGGTCCTTTATTCTTCTTCATCGACCCTCTATCCCACAGTGTTGATTCTGACTTTTGCACCAGTTTCCATTTATACTGATTATTCAGGAGACCGCTTTTTACTTCTACACAAACACTAGTAGGCTTCACATTTAGATCAAGGTCTGCAAATTGCATCTTATTTCCCCACAATATGAACTGTTGCTGGTTAAAGGGCAAAAGCATTGATATGGCATAAGCAATGCCTACACTTCCAGGTTGTGGTTGGCCAGGCTCTGACTCTGGAGCCAAGTGATGTCCAAGGTAACTCCTTCCTTCAGGCTTACATCACATAATCTAAATCTCTGGCTGCAAGTGAAAGCAAACCAGCAGAGTTAAATCCAGTTTGTCTGGGCTAAACCTGCACCCAACCTCACACTCCTCCCACAGGCTTGTCACAATGGAGCAGTGGGGTCCCAAGGGAGCTGCTGTCCTCTCGTCTCCTCTCTTCTGCTTGGCCATCCACCCCGGGAGGCACCTAGCTTGTGGTTCGCAGCCCATTGAAAACTCTGCTGCATCATTTCTGGGCCACGAAGGTTGGCCAGCCATTCTAGTTGAAACAAAAGGGATTGCAGCTTTGGACCACATGCTCCTGATGTCTGAAAAGCTATTTACTGATATTTTGGGATTAGATTTTTTTTTTTAATTGAACGCTGGACTTCTGCCCTAAAGTTCTTAATGTGGCATCTAGCATAACCCTTTGGTTAATTTCCAAACCAAACACAGTGTTGAGAGTATTGAGTTATTTTCCATGTGTCACTGGACTGAGAGAAAGGCTGTGTGTTTTGAATGGCTGATATTTCACAACGGGACTCAGGTATGCGCTGGGAAAAGCCTGTCTCACCCACAGCCAATCTGCTGTTTGTTGCCCTAATTAAAGTTTACACTGGTAACCTAGGGAATGAATTAAGAAACAAACCTTAACCAGTCTCTACTTCACTTGTGCAATGGGGTCCTAAGAAATTCACAGGGAAAATGTTAAAACAGGGTAGAGATGTAATTTTGTACTTATGCCCCTGTGTCTTGCTGATCGTTTCTCAGTGTGGCATTTTCTTCAAGGTACTTTGTTTCCCAGCTTTGAAAGTGTAGGGCTGTTTTGGAGGCAGGGTTTTGGTAGGTTTTCAAAAGGACCGGACTATCAAATCATGTGGTGTATATAATCATGGGAAGTTCCTTTTCTCTAACCTTACAAGGCTTGAAGATTTTATGTTATACTTCATTGTGCAATGCAAGAAAAATACCTCGGGAACAGAAATGTCTTTTATTGCGCTCCCCATGTATCTGATGCTTTTATTCCCTCAGGCACTACTTGTTTGCCAAAGGATTGTTTAACCACTGTTTGACAATTTCCAAATGGGAAAAAATGCTGGGTTTCATCCAAAGGAAGGGAGGGGCTTTTCAAAGTTTTGTATTTAATCTTGGTTAAAAGTAAACAACTTCAGCCTTTCAACATTAGTCATGCCTGTTGTATAAAGTACGGCGTAAAAGCGCCCAGCAAAAGAGCACAACGTTTTTTTCTGTACTTTGTAATTATTTGCATTTGCATTAGCAATTGAATCCGATCGAATAATTGGCTGGATGTGGCGTACAGGGCGAGCCAAGCACCACGGCGGTGTGACAGGGTGAGCTGAGTGGTGAGGGTACTGGGAGAAGCAGCACAACTCCTCGCTGGAGACAGGTAGCTGCATCAACCTGCAGCCCACACACTGCATCCACGCACACGCACCCTGCGTGGGCAGAAAGGTCTCTGCTGGCTGATATTTTGCAAGGATTAAGGAGACTTTAAAAGGGAGGCAGAATCATAGAATAGTTTGGGTTGGAAGGGACCTTAAAGATCATCCAGTTCCAACCCCTCTGCCATGGGCAGGGACACCACCCTTTAGATCAGGCTGCCCAAGGTTCCATCCAACCTGGCCTTGAACACCTCCAGTTATGGGGCAGCCACAATTTGCAACCTGCTCCAGTGTCTCACCACTGTCATGGTGAAGAAATCCTTCCTTCTGTCCAGTCTAAATCTGCCTCTCTCCAGTTCATACCCGTTGCCCCTAGTCCTACCACTACAAGCCTCTGCAAGCAGTCCCTCCCCAGCGGAGAGAATGGGAGAATGGATGGAGATGGGAAAGCAGCCCCATCGCCCCACACAGGCTCTGCTGGCACAAGCCTGGCAGCGCAGCCAGACCCTTTGGTGGGGACAGGGCTTGCTCCAGCCAAAGGGGCTTCCCTCCCGCCCCCAGGAAACCCCTTCTCTGAGCTAAAACTCAGCTCTCCTAAAAGCAAACGCCCCATGCCAGGAGGAGACCCCTTTGGCGGGTGGAAGAGCTGCCCAACCCGGTTATTTCTTCGGCACAGCAGTGGGGAGAAGGGGAATTAAGCCAGGCGGGCACGGCAGCGGGACCCGGGAGGGGCGGGCAAGTCGTGTCCCCCTGCCCGGACAGTCGCACCCTCCATGGGAGGAGAAGGGCAAAGCCCCGGGCCCCGCTCGCTGCAGCCGCCACCAGCGGGCAGGGACGCCTGGCGAGGCGAAAGCCAAGCTCCAAATCAGCAGCTCGTCCCAGGCTCCGGCAGGATTCCTTATCTCTTACCGGCCACTTTGCAGGAGGAGTATTAGGCAAACGGAAAGAAAAAAAAAAAAAAAAAGCAAAGTGGGGAATAAAAAGAATGACCTACTTTGCAACAAGGAAAAAAAAAATAAAAGAGGAGCTCTCTGTCAAGGTTTTGCTCTAGTTGTCGGCACCGCGTTGCATAACCCGAGCGGGAGCTCCCGCCCGCTGCCCCGCTCCGCATCGGCCACCGCCGGGCCAGGGGTCGTGTCCCCGCTCCGAGCCGGTGTGTCCCCAGCCCGGTGCCCAGCAGAGCCCCGGGGATGGTGCCTAAGGGGGGGCGGCGGGGACCGTGACACACGCCGTGGGTCAGGGGCGATGATGGGGGGATGTGGGGGGGGGGTGTGTCTCTACAGGCATCCGTAAAGGACGTTGTGAAACCGTCCTTGATGTTCGGCCGGCGTTTCCATTGAGGGGTTTGTTTATTTATTTATTTATTTATTTATTTATTTATGTCTCCCCTGCTTTTCCCTTTTCGTTCTGTTTCCAGCTTCTCCCTTTCTTGGATCCTCGCCTGTCTCCTCCCACAGAACGAGAGAGAGAAAAAAAAAAAAAAAAAGAGGGGAAAAAAAAAAGGTCACGTATGTTTGGAAAAATATGTAGGTCAGTGGAACATTCCCTGCACTTGTGCACAGGGAGCCGGGGCGGGATCGCTCCTCCGCAGCCCTCTCGCTCCCCAGCCGCGGGGAGGGAGGAGGCGAGTCCCCGCGTCCCCTTTCCCCCCCTCCCCGAGCCCGCGGGCTCCCCGCTCGCTGCCGGGGGAGGCGAGCGGAGGCGGCGGGGAGGCGGCGGCGATGAAGGGCCGGCGGAGACGATGCCCCCGCCTCGCCCACCGGGCCGCAACTTCTCGGAGAACTCCGGCCCCCGCGCCGCCCCGCCCGGCCGCGCGCCCGACTNGCAGGCACCGCAGGAGCGGCGGCGGCTCCCGCGCCCGGGTGGCCTCGGCGGACAGCAGCGGCGGCGGCGCCTGGCGCTTCCTCGTCGCGCTCCCGCAGCATCCCAGGTAACGCGCGGCCCTGCGGCCCCGCCGCTCGGGATGCGGCTCCCCCCGCGCCGGGTCGCGGTCACGGCTCCCCCCCCTCCGCTCTCCGGGGGGAGCGGCCCGGCCGCGCTGGACCCTCCCTTCGGGAAAAAGGAAAAAAAATCAATGCCCCCCCCCTCCATCCCTCACCCTTCCCCATCCCGTTCGGGTGCGGGTGGCGGTTCCCTGACGTTGCGGGTTCGTTTAGGCTTGAGGGGCTTGAAGATCGGTCGAGGCAAACTTCCAGTAGGACCAGTGGGGCTTTTGACTGGGTGAAGGCTCCCGGTTGAGCCAGGAGATCCCCGCAGCCCTTGCTCCAGGCTCCCGCTTGTTTCCCTTCGCTGTGCGTGACATTAAACCCAGGCAGGACCCCTTCCACGAAGAGGTGTGCGGCGGGGCTTTCCTCTGTGGTCACCGGTCTGATTTGTTAATTAACAAGCACGCTCATCCAGAAACTTTCCTCCGTACTCCTTAACTGCCTACAGGATGGCAGCTTACTTTCACTCAAGTGACTCAGAAATAATTAGCGGTTATAAGCATCACAGCCGGCAGAGGAACTTTAATCTTTCCATGGCTCTGTGTCTCCAGAAGGGCTGTGGGGTTCCCTTGGACGGGCACGGCTAACCTGAGCGTTCGGCTCAACAAGTGGCCGCCTCCTGAAGTGGAAAATTATCTCTTACCCAGTGTGAAATGCCAATTTGTATCCTACCGTGGGCTTAGTTAGTCTGGTGGTACTGAATAATTAGTGTTCATGGTTTCCAGACCTAGCCTGCTGATTCACTGATCCATGTCCGATACCGAGAGCTGTCGGCTGACGCAGGGCCCAATCCTGCATTCATTTCTGTAGATGAATATTGACTGAGTTGCTCTGCAACAGGCGTATTCAGAGACGATAACTGTCAGGGTTTGCACTGTCTCCCTTGAACAGGTGAAAATGAAGGTTTTCCAGAGCCAGGTACCCGACACCAGGGTGATTCCCCAAGCTGCCAGCACTTCTGTAACCTGCTCCAAAGGCTGGATACCGCAGGCTTGCCTAATGCTACTTTCCTTCCTGAATAAAGGTGCTGCCCTGCATGCAGGCAGGATCAAACCAGCAGACTCGACTTTGCAGAATTACTACTACTGCCCTATTTTCTAGTCTAGCGCATGCAAGAGCACTTGAAGGAGTTATTTTATCATAGGCAATAATGTTTCCTGCAGTTCAAATTATCTAGTGCTTTCCAGTACAATGCTCTGCTTTCAGGTGCTCGTGCATTTGTTAAGCTTAAAACTAGGCTGACATTTTCCAAGTTGAGTGTTTGCTGAAGACAGACTCTCTTTGGGAAGTTTCAGGTTAAATGATTCAATTATTTCCGAGAATGTGTTTAGCGGGAAAAGTATTTTTTGGCTATGGCCATGTGTCTGATGAAGATGGTTTAGGTATGCATCACCCTACATTAGGAGACCTTGATCTTTCTTTTCTGCGAATCTGCATTTTTTGGCTATGTTGAGAAACACTTAGAGACTGTTGAATTCTTGTGAGTTCATGTTCTGGAGTAGGAAAAAGCATACTTGGCTTGGGATCAGCCTTGTGATGGAGGCGTGCCTTATGTTGAACCTATGAAAAGCTTCCAGAAAATGTCTCAGTTATCATTTCATTACAACACACTGGGTGGAGGGATGTTGAGGGCTTGACCATTGCACTTGTTGAAGACGCTCTCAGTAACAGGGCTCACCGAACACCCCAGCATTGTTAAATGCTGAGCAAGTGCTCATCTTCTTGGGAAGAATTAGAGTGTTCCAGCTGGTGGCTGAAGTTCTAAGTGGGCTTTCCCCTCTAGATACTCTTTCCAGGTGTTACTGCTACAGTGAGCGCCATAAGGAAGGAGCATGAAGACTATCTCAGCTGAGTGTCTCAGCGTCTTCAGTTGCAGGGTGTGCCTGCTGATGACCATGGTGAGGAAACTGCTGAATTCACATTCACAGTGACAAGAAATGGTGGGACTAGAATGGTGAGGAGCAAGCAGTGTTGATGGAGGCACGGGGAAAGTGAAAAGCAGGGACCTCAAATTAAGTCAGAGGACTTAATATGACAAACCTTGGCAACAATGTGCAGGGGAAATGCTTGGAACTGTAGATAGAGGTGGAAACTCAAACCACACAAGGAAAGGAGAAGGAAAGGAAAAGAGAAATAAAAATGCGGGTGAGAGACTGTGGCAGAAAAAAAGTGATGAGAGACTTGCAGTGGACAGGAATGGGAGATCTGAGCCAGCAAAAGCAGCTGCTTCCAGTCTTTCAATAACTGGGTCATGGTACTATTGCTTTTTCGTGCTTCCCATCTTCCTCCTCACACTGCCTGCTGTGCCTACTCTCCAGCCTGCACTTCTTCACCCCTCCTCTGGTCCCCTCACAGAAACTGTTCCTGTCTCCTTGCCGCGAGGAGCGACTGTTGTTGCTCTGGTCACGAACTTTGGACCTGGAGGAGAGCTATCTCCATTGCGGAGCCCAGGCGCTGGATTTGTGCTGTGCCTCTGTGTTTGTTCTCCTCCTTATCCTGTACTCCACCATCTGGCAGTACCCCAAGGAGCAGGACTTGGCCCCAAAGCCAGTCTCTGGCCCCTACCTGTCTACCTACCTTCTTCTAGCTCTAGGATTGCCATGGACAGGATAGTAACTTTTGTGCGTCCCAGTTGAGTCTCAGGCTTGATTTTTATGCCATGAGCCGAAGGGACTCAACCGAGTCAGTGACTGCTGACAGAGGCAAGGGTGAGTTTTCCACTTTTTAAACTGGAAGAAGAATTTGTAGCTCACTATATTAATAATACAGTGAAAGAGCGAAATGCTATGGTAAAAAATAATATGTAATTGTATAACTGACGTTGCATTGTAATACGTTCATTTGAGGTAGGAAAATTAAGATCAACAACTGATGATTTTGATTTGTAGCTCTAGCACTTTTAAGAATAGGACATTTTGCACAGCAAATGTAATGATTTAAATAATCATAGCCTGTGTTGAACCAGAAGTTTTGAGCAATCACATCACTGAGCAATTCATGACTGACAAATATCCTACCATTGAAAATGACAGCCGAATATGTATTTTGTATGTATTTAGTTGCTTTTCTTTCTTTCTTTCTAGGTTGATTTTAAGTAACTTCCATTTGTGCTTATAGTTTTGCTGTCAGGCTTTCAGAGCAGATGTACTTCAGTTGCAGATTTTGTAGAGGTTTCGTTATCTGTATTAAAAAGTCATTTTCCTAGGTTTGATTTAGCTTCCTGTTGATCCTTGATCTTATTAAAACTCGTTCTTGAAAAACTAGGCTGAGGCCATGCAAGTATTTGTATTTTAGTTATTATTATTTAATTCAGTCAGAAATTGGCAATGGCTGATAGACTGACTTTTTCTTTCTGACACTGAAGTTTGAAAAGGAAACAGCGTCTGGTAGTATTTAAGCAGGATGCATAGATAGTGGTGGATTTGCTTATGTAGTGGTGCTTTTTGTATTTCATGATATTGTGGGAGCGACTAAAGCCATGACTCTTTGTTGTGACCTGCTGTGACCACACAGTATGTATATGTACCAGTATATCCCCAGCTGAATTCAGATGTACAAGAGTTGCAGGGCAGGGAAGGTAAGAGGGTCAGAAGGGATGTGGTGCTGTAGACTCACGCTCTGAGTAAGCAGCTGACAAACTGCAGACATGGTCTACTTTCCACTTCTTGCATTTTTCTTGTGGTGGCACAGAGTTGCTGGCAGATTAGGTTGAGGGACTTTGGAGGCATGGCTTTCTTGGCTTTGTGCACATAAATTCAAAAGGGATTGAGAGGTAAGTACTGGGGTTTTTTATGCTTCTCTTCCTATGTCTCTTCCCCCTGAAGGCAAATCATGAAGCACAACTCGCTCCAACCAAAATGTTGTATTTAATCACACTTTGGTAAAGACAGTTCTGTTCTCTTATCCAAGGACCATGGCAGAGATCAGTGTTTCTTGCACACTGCCTCCCACGTTTGGAAGGAATAGCCTTATGCACCATCAACACTAGTTTTAATCCTGCTTCAGTCTGAAAATTCACCTGTGGCTTCACAAAAATAAAGCTCTCACTAGGTCACTGGTAAGCTCGGACCTTGTCACTAGCAAATAGTATTGCCACATGCTTTGCCCCATAGTCTTTCAGTACCTGCTTGCTGTTCCTTGTCCCCTCCTTTATCTGCAAGCTCCTTGAGGCAATGCCATCTCTTCTGTGCATGCCTAGAGCTCCAAGATACTCAAAAAATGACCATGTAAATGATAGGAACAGGAAGGTTATCTCCCCTCCTCTTGCTTAGGCACAAGTCTGTGTAAAAAACAGCTGATCTTTTACTGGCCTGATTATGACAGAAGGTGTTTTTCAGCTGTTTTACCACTGTTCTTAGGGATCTGGGTATAAAATAGAATATTTCTAGCCAAGTGAAATGATGATATGGGGGAAAAAAGAAAACTAGAGGATGTGCATGTGCATTTGAGATCATAATGGAAGTTTTGAAGTTCAGGTATAAAATAGCTTTGTCATTTCAAAACATGCAAGAAGTGCCAGCATGACAGAACATCATCTACTGGGACATTTCAGTCACCCTATCTCATTGAGTACCTTCATGTCAGGAGAATGTAATATGTATGCCAGGTTGAAAGTTTATAGAAGAAAGTATATGTTAGCTGAAACAGTCATAGAAATTCATTGCTACATGTCACTGAAAATGCAGAAGCTTACACAAAATCTTCCATAGACTACTCAGAAAAACAATCAATGCAATGCTCAGTTGTGAGTTTAAAAAAGAAAGGCAAATAGGACATTACAGGTTATTTAAAAGGAGGTGGAAAATAATGAAAAAGAATCCCATTATTTCCCTGTATAAGCTGTGGTGTGCCCACATCTTCGATATCACATGTTGTTGATCCCCACAACTCAAATGTCTCTAAGGCAAGGGAAGAGATTCAGAAAGAGGCAGCCAAGGGTATCAGAGGAAAAGAGTGGCTCCTTCTCCGGGAGTGACAATACTGATGAAGCGATGCAACAGAAATATGTAAAATGTTGCAAAGCACGGAGAAGTAAAAACTGGGAGTAACTGTTTGCAATGACAGCATTGGAGGGCATCTGGTGAAGTAGGCAATTGTGGAGATGGAAATAAAAGGAGGTGGCCCTTCATGTGGTGTGGTCAGGCTGCCGATCTTCCTCACCACAGGATGTGGATGCTGAGAGGTTACATCAGCTAATGAGGTGACTGGGTGAATTCATGGAAGAGAAATCCATCAAGGACTGTTAAATATAAAACCACTGCCTCTGGCTTGAGAAGTTTTGAGTTGCAGATTCTGGGAAACCTGGTGCACATTCTGAGGATGTATCACGGTTGGTTTGCCTTGCTCCTGTACTCACCCCTCGGCACCTGTGTCTACCAGTTGCTGACAAGGGGTGTAAGCCAGGTGGTCCCCTTGGCTGTGTCTGCTTAGCAAAATGAAGTGGGTCAGTGTCCAGTCCCCCTAGGCACCCAGACCGAGCGGGCTCCTGGTGGCTTGCACTTTGCCTGCTCAGGGCTGGCCCTGTTATAGCAGAACTGTTGTGGAAAGAGCTAGTTGGAAGAAATTAGTTGAAGAGCTCCAAAGCAGAGGTAGTGCCACGTTACAATACTCAAGCTCACTCCCTGGTGTCCTATTATTGAACTGTGCAGGCATGGCGAGGACAGACAGCCTTATCTTCTTGGGTTCAAGTATGTTCAGAAAGCAATTATATTCATGGAAGCAGTCCCACCAAGAGACATTGAATACCAAGATACAGTGTCTGGCTAAAGAAGTCTCTGCTGGGAGACAGTAATATTTCTGCATGTCTGCCTTGCTCAAGCAGGCTTCCTGAGCCTTTGCTCTTGCCTGGTGTCAGGAAGAGGATTTGGGGTAAGGTGGTCATCTTCCCTGCTGTAAAGTTTTATCTGTCTGTATGTGACCAGGCTTTGAAGTTCTGAACTGACAATGTGAGGATGCATTGGAAATTAATTTTCTTATCTATCCACTGTACTTAAGCACTGGTTAAAAGAATAATGTTGCATTGACTGCTGTTTACAAAACCAGACAATTTGCTTAATCACCTGAAAGGCAGATTTTGAAGCCCTAGATCATGCTTAGGCTGTCTGTGCTAAACCAAAGGATATGTATTGCTGTTCTTTTAAGCAGCAGTCAAAGCACAGTGTATTGAAAGGTAGCTCATAGTGATGATATTTGCTAGCTTTTAGATGAGATCTATTGCTTTTAAAGCAACAGCAGCAATCCCAAACTGAGCAATGAGCAAGTTGTTCTGATTGTTCCTTAACATTTCTAGATGCTGCCTGGGACAGAAACTCCAATACATCACTTAACGGAGCTCATAACTGCCTAGCTGCATTTTTGGGCTACTTTATGTAATAAAATGGCAGGCCTTTACACTGCCTGCGCAAGCAAGGTTGCATAAGCAGCCCGGGGAAACAAGAAGAGCTCCATTGCTGCACGTCTTATTTGATCTCATTTAACATTATTTAATAAGTGAAATTAACCTCTACCTCCCCACCATGTTACCTCAAAGCAGTGATACTGATTTAATTTCATGCACAGACCTTACTTTTTAGAGAAGTCAAACTCTTCAGTCAGTTGAGCAGTCTGATGGCCGGATAGCCTAGAATTTTCTGTGAACAGCACTTGATCCAGTTAAAAATAAAAAGACATTACAAAAAACCTTGAACAGGAAAACACTTGGTTTTCATTCTTGCTTCCAATTTGGTATTCTTTCTTAGAGTTCATCACTATGGTTTGTTCTGTCTTAGGAAAAACAAGTTATTATTCAAGCAGTTTTATTTCTGTTTTTTCTTTAAAAATGAACAATACTGTTCAATCATTGGGAAGAAAACCAGCATGAGAAAAACATAATCAGCTTTAGCAAACTTACAGATGGCAATGAATTTGTTTAAGCCTAATTTTAGCCCTGCAAACAATAATAATTGTGTTTGATTATTTGTTATCATTTTGTCATTAATGAGCAGACCAGGCTTTTTTTTTTTTTTCTTGATTCTCTCTGTTAGGCGTGTCAAATTTTAATCCAGAGAGAAATCGTAATAAGGTAGTTCCCACCTGTAATCTCTAAATCAACAGGTGGATATAACAGTACAAAAACTGAGAATTACTGGTTATCTGATTGGGTCAGTGACTGAATGAACCCAAGTTGGAGCATGTCCTAGGCTTATTGGTTTGGGTGGGACACTTCTCATTAATACGTCATGGAGAACTGACATGATATTTCCCATATTATGGGTAAGAAATGTATGCTTGCAAAATCTTGTCAATAATAAATATTTTTACTGCATGCAACATGATCAGATGGAGACAAGATATTATTCTTCTATTCTTAGTTCTCATACAAAATATCTGCCTTGGTGTTTTTGTTGGTGATTCCACAGATTTTACTTGTGGTATTTTTCTGTGTTCCTGGTTCTGACATCTAAAACAGTAAAAGGTTTTAATGTTGAGTCTTTGCATTCGACAAACCCACACCCTGATTACAGTTTCAGTAAACGTCCTTTAATTTATGATTTATAAAAGTCAAAACAGCTACATGATTTCTACATGGACCAGTACGGCCACTACTTAGGCAGAATCTTCATCCTGTTCATCAGATGAGCATCAAGGTTTTTTTTAATTTGCTTTATGTTTGGTTACCAAGCTGAGAAGAATATTTTATTCTCCAATCTATTTATCTTATGCTTCCTTTTTCAGTATTATAACATAGTATTTCGGAAAGGTAATTTCATACAAATGGTCTAATCAAACAATAGTTCTGTGAACCAGATGGGTACCTTTCCAACAATTTCAGCAAGAACAATACTGATAAAAATAAATAGGTCACTCATATTCACTCTGGTATGTATGTTTTTTTAAAAAGAGGGACTGAAGGATTTTGCTTGTTTTCTGGGCTGTCACTGAAGTCAACGGAAACTTTGCTGGAATAATTCTGGACCTTTAATTTGATTGTTTGCAAGGTGGCATGAGTCAGTTTTTTGATCTTTTTTTCTTTCTCTCCAGCACAAAGGACCTTATTGTCAGCTGATGCACACTGATGTAACTCAGCTGGTTGTAGCAATTACATTTATACTGCATGGCCCCTAATATCCAGCCTTCTTCAAAAATGCATCGTCTTTTTCAACAACAGGATATCTTGCCATATCTTGCTGTTATTCAAATATAAGTTATAAAGCTGCATTTGGTGCCTGTCCTGCTGTCCTCATTAAGGCATAACTCCCACTGAAATCAAGGAGAGTTTGGCTGACAAAGAATTACTGTCTTGAGCTCCTGAAAAGTCTAAACTTTATCACTTTTTGGTTTGAGGTTGTTTTTAAATTTTTTTTTAATCTCACCTGGTATTTTAACTGTTCCTTCTCCTTCTTTTATATTTATATTTTTGAATCTTTCGCTTTCTTCACTGGGATCTTTTTGATTTTTACTTCAGTCAAGCTTTAGAACCTTCTTCTTACCACCATGCCCTCTTTTCCTTTTTTCTCTCCTCTTACTATCTCTCTCTCTCTTTTTCAGTTATGCTTCTGTTATCCTTACTTTCATTGACTACAGCACTGTAAAAAGTTGATATACATCATGTGAGCATCCAGGAACTTCAGTTATCTTGTTTATACCCCTTCTCTGTACAGGGGCCTGTATTCAGGTACTTGCCTGAGGATGAAGTAGTAGTTTGTAAGAATGGCGATATAGACAGAGATTTATTTGCACAATGTTCCTCCTCTTCTGGGCAGGATTTTAGAAGTTCTGAAGCATTCATGCAGGGTTTCAGCCGTAAATTGAGTTTGGGACTGATAAAATAAATATTTAGCATAGTATTGCAGTCAGAAAAAAATACTTAAAGATTCTGAAGCCTGTGTAAAAGGGGTTTTGTTGAGGGTGACAAAACTGGAAATCTCCAAAGAAATGGGTTTTATTCATAATTCTTCTACTGTGCAATGTTATGAGCTTAGACCACATATATAATGCCTTTGTGCATCACTTCTCTAATCCGTAAACCAGGGCAGATTTACAGAGTATTGTGGGCTATGATCAATTCTAGGTGCCATTCATAGCCAGGTATTTGAGAGGGGAATGAAGCAGGGGCTCTGAGGTACTAAATATAACACTGGCAGAATGGGGAGCCACGGCAAAGGCTTTTTGGGGTGTTGATTTGTCTGGGTGGTTAGGATACAGTGGGCAATACCTTGTGCACCACAAGCGCTTTGCTTCCAGTCGTGCAACACGTGACAGCATTGGAGCTTTCCCTGGATGTCCTAGGTCTGCTGGTGACCAGTACGATGTCTCAGTTCCCTCCTGCTATATCTTATTTTTTTGCATTTTTCAGATGGAAGACATTTTGAAACTGCCAAGTGTTGTTATTTTCTTGCAAGTTTGACTAAAATTCAAGTTGTTTTCCAGAAGACCTAATTTGGGCTCCTGAAATAAATAGTAGGTGTATGGCTTCTTAATGTATAGCGTAGCATTTAAAACTAATGTCATGAGCTTACCGCTTCTTAGCATCTGGATTCCTACAGACATACTTCTTAAAGTAAAAGGCATAACACTAAACTTGCTTATTCTCCCTTAAATAAGCAAACACATTTTCTCTTATTGTAATGGTTACAAATAATTTTTCATGGTGTCCAGTTGCCTGTTTACTCTGGAAAACCTAAGATCTGTCAAAAACTGCAGGCTATATATATAGCATAATTCCAGTTAAAAAGGCATTTCTTCTTCTTTAATGCAATTTCTATTTGATTTTCTCAATACCTTCTTCCAAAGAGCAATTTAAACCACATCTGAACAATGGATTTATTGTTGTCGACTGAATGTGAAATTTGATAAAGAAAGCTTTTTGTTTTCTGTTAAAAATATATTATTTTCCAGAGAACCCAGGGGAAAAAAGTTAAATTTTAAACTTGGTATTTCACATTTCATTTGCCCGGTGTGTAATATGCATATTTTTAAAGTCCTAATTTCCATTAGACTTGGCATATTTCTATGCAAATTTTTTCTCAGTGTGAAACTTTTGGGGGTCATTGTGCTGGTGAATGAAAGAAGGCTGCTATTCTTTGTAAGCAGTGAGTATTTAAATATTCTTATATGTAAGTTTTGCCTTTTCATGACAAAAAGTTTAAAGAGACCTCTTAACAAATTTCTTTAGAAGTGCAGAAAATGCAGGTTACATTCATGGAAAATCTAGATATCCAGTGGTGGGAGGTGAGGACACATTCCAAATTTTCTACTGTATAATTAAGAGGGAATTCCATGTAGGAGATGTGAGCATAAAAACTGGGTATGACTCTTCATAATGCTGCTAGTTTTGCAGCTGAATTTCTCAGTACTTTTCTTGGAGTGTATAATCAGTTATGCTTGTGCTGATTTAATCAATTATTCTTGTGAACAAACAAATAAACAAACATAAACAAAACCCAGCTATTTTCAGACTGTCTTTAAAACATCAGAACTAGAGATTTCACTTGCAATGAAAGAAATATTATTTCCAGGCCTCTAGAATGATGTTAAAGACGGCAAAGATTTATTTGGGAAGCATACTTTTGGGTAGTGACAGCTGTGTATCCTTATGCAAAAGTGGGTTTGGCTGAAAGACCAATTCATAAATATTGTAGCTGAAGATCGCAGCAAGCTTTCATATTTGCAAGAGATAATGTAAAATGTGCAACTTTTTTTTTATTCACCCTAAGAAGTTTCAGCTTAAACAGCTTGGTCTCCCAAATCTGGTAAATAATACCAACAAACAAAAATATCCATGGCTTCTCAAGTTGTGGGGTCTAGAGACCATTTAGTCTGTGGAGGTCAAGCCTGCTGTGGTCAGTCTGAAAACTCTCCTGTGGCTGCTAAGCTGTGAAGCAGCTTGGAGGCAGGAGATGACAATAAATAACTTGACTCCTATACTCTATGACTTCCCATCTCATGGTCTAGGAGCTTCCAAGTAAGCCACAGACTGCTCCTAGCTGCATTGCTTGGAGGAAGTAGGTGGGAGATAGGAGGACCTCTCATTTCTCTGTTAGAAAAGAAATGTCTTCTTTTTTTTTCTCCTTTTCTCTAAACCTCCTCTGCTGTTTGGGGAAGTGAGGGGTGTAGTGGGGGAGGTAAGACTTATCCTTGATCTGATGGCTCCTTTCGTTCTGGGATACTTTCCAGGAAAAACTTTTCCCCCTTGGGAATGCAGCATTTTTCACAGCAGAGGCTCTGCAAGCGGTAGCACTTCGGAAGATCCTGAGCTTGCCTGACGAGCGCTTGACATTTTACCACAGATTCAGCAAAGCAGCTTTACTCAGGTAAACACTTAGGCACATGCTTTTCATTACACATTTGCTCAGAACTGCATCTGAGATTCTGTCCTAAATATGGAAAGACTTAAGCACATATTTAAGGGCTGAGTAGGTCCCCAGTCTGACTCACGTATAAGCACAGCGAGGATGGCTTGGGTGGAAAGGGAGCAGTCATCGCAGTAGCACAGCAGCTGAGAAGTGAGATGTCTGAAAACCAGCATGCTACGAAGGCACCTTGTTCTTCTGGGAGACAACTTTTTATCTGGATGGGACCCCAAGAAGAAGAGCAGACCTGGACTTTCTACTTTCATCTGCTCATTTATTCTTCAGTGTCTCTCTTATTGTTCAATTTCTCAGAGTAGGGCCTGGATGATCTGAAGGAGGTTTATAATTAAAATTAGTTTGGCTGTTCTGCAACCTCATGTTTGGCAGTTTTTAAGATTCACCTATCCAGCAACTCAAAAAGAGGATAGCATTCTTTTGCAGAATACTTTGGGTGATCTGTGTGCAAAGGCAGTGCTGTATGCTATGTTCTCTGAGGACTACTCAGCCTACATCAGCCACGGAAGGTTTCTGAAAATTACTAAGTATTTGTCAGCAGTGAATACATACCCAGACCTTTTGGCTCTTTCTAGCTATTTTATTCATGAAATGTGTTGGTTCACAGTTTTGCCTGCAGAACTGAAATTGACTTAGGCATTGATGTAACCTTTTTTCCTTCTTTTGAGGATCTGAACTATGAATCCAGATTGATGTTTTGCAACACAGAGAAGGAAAGAGAAAGGCGCTACAGAGTGAGCTCAGAAATACTTCTGCAGGAAGGTCATTTTGATGAGCCAGTTCTTGTCTGCTGTTAAAGGTCTTGCTGACAATAATACATGTAAGGGTACAGTGGTAACTTTACTGGCAAAACTGTTTTCCTGCACAGAATGAGCTATCCCAGCAGAAAGGTGTTTGGGAAAAGTATAGTAGAGTAAACACAAAGATGTTTCAAACATGGAGTTCATGGACCTTTTTTTTCCAAATTCCTTGCTGATAATGCCACACAAAATTTTAAACACAGACTACAGTAAATAGAATATGGAGAGTGGGTCCTAAAACCTCATCTAATACCTTAATTGTTGCATTTCCTTTTGCACTTTAACCAGGAGCATGCCTACTGTGGAGGTTTCATGTTTTTCAGGGTCTATAAGGTAGAAAGTGACTCACTTCAGGCCAACCATTTTTTCTTCATTTTAATCTGGAATTAATAATTTTTTGGATCAACTTTGGAAATGTCACAACAATGCCAAATAATGAGGGGTTTTTTCCACTTTTTGAAAGACCTAGCAAAGTCACACACTCACAGAAACTGCATTAAATTCCAACCACTGTGGTTGCGAAGTTGAACACTCAAAAATTAGGAAATGGTATAATTAAGTCTGCCTGTGTAATTTTATTTTATTCACATCCTGCGTATTCATTATGATTCAGTAGTTAATGATTTAATGATCACACTATGATCAAATATTTTTTGTTTTGTTGTTGCCAGCTTTAAGTCTTGTTAATTCACTAGCAGTTTCCAGTCAGTTCACTGAGTCACTGTACAGCTCCTGGTGTAAGTTAGGAGTGCATGGAGTGTGTGTGATCATTTTTGTGCCAGAAATGCTAGCTTAGCCTGGCCTAAACAGATTCTGAAATGACAGCATTAATCTCCTTGTGATAGGGTAAAGACTTCAGTTCTATTATATGTCGGCAAATTCAAGCAGATTTGTAAATGGGGATGACCTTGTTGCAGAGCCCCTGCACCTGCAAAACAAGGACTAACTTTCTTCAAGGACATATAATCTCTACTTATGAACTCTTTTGGCTGAAATCAGGAATATTTAGCATTTCAAGGCAGACACCAGACTGCAAACTTTCAACCCAGGTGTTTTGATGTTGGAAACGTTCTGTGTAACCAAGAAAGGTTCTTGTAAATGAAAGAACCAGGCAACTGTCACCAGACTGCTACCAAGAAAAGGCAGGAGCTGAGCGAGATACAATGATGCTAGCCCTAAATGAAATCCGTATTTCCTGCAGCCAAATGCAAGTCTTAACAAAACCGTGAAGACTTTCTCCTTGACCATTTTGCAAAGCTGCAGGTGACATTCACTGAGCAAACCTTTTCTTAGAGGAGCGCCTCCATTTTCTCTTACAAAATTATATTTCTTTAATTTTGAGTCAGAGGAAAAAATGGAAAAATGAAGTTTATTTGTAGCTCTTCTGGCTGCAAGTGGTAATGTAAAAAAACAGGGTGAAGAGTGGTATTTTATGCACAACACAGTTGTGAAGGGCCATGTCAGAGTACCTGCAGTTAGGGAGTGGAAACCATTCACGGCTGCCACCACTAACAGCACTGTTTATTTCAATTATTTTAGCTGCTTAGAGGCCAAAAAGCGTTTGGAAGTACAGAATAAGCACAACACAAAGATAATTCTGGGTCATGGCCAGTTACTTTATACCCTCTGTGCCACAGGATGTTGCAGGGGTGGTGCCTGGCAGCTGGCTGAGCTTTCCAAGACAGGGCATTTCCAATGAAATCTACTTTGGACCAACAACATGGACAAGAACATTTAAGATTAAATTCTAACTAATTCAAGTCCTTTGAACTTCATCTTGACCAAAATTTTGCTTTCATGACCCAGAGTTTTGGAGCTGCACTGAAGCCACTAGTTTACTAGTTTACTGACACGCTTTGTTGGGTTCATGACTTTCTGCTACTCTGACTCAACAAGCATCATTCTTCGGCCTCTTCATCTCTTTTCAAAAGTGGGACTTTGGGTCAGCAAGCTGAAAAAGGGAGAAAAAGAATGCATTTTGTTTAATTGCAAAGTATTTTCCTGGAAAATTATTTCCCTGGAAATAATTCCCAGAATCAAGCTTGCTCACTAAGTATTTCCCTGGAAATACTTCTTCTTTCTAGTAAGTTGTACAGCTCAAAAGCTAGTTTAAGAGATTAAATTTTACATACAAGTTTTAATTTGTATTTTGAAATGTATGTAATTGAGAAATAATAAATACTAAGCTGACAGTACTGCTTTCTTGTTCATTATCAAGTGTTTCACATGCTATTAATCTGTTACGGTATGGTTGAATCAGCCTTTCAAGATTTCAAATCAAAAATTCTAACTTGTTTATATAGACAACTAAAGAATTTTTCTTACTAACAGCTAAAGTTATTTTTATTACTACTGTAGTGATATTAATTTCATTTTAAAGAACTACGCTCTATTTTTGTATCTTAGAAGATATCAGTTGTTCTTCTTGAGAACTGTATGAAGCTTCAAAATTTCTTCTTTCTGATATGAATTATTTCAAGATTATCAGTATGTAACCAAACTCTTTGAGATCAAAGAGACTTTGTAATTAGTTTTCTGATCCTCTAATTTCATCTTTTAGAAGCCGATTGACAGACATTTGTGAAATTTTTTATGTATATTTATAATTTAGTCTCTACAAAACCTTGTGCAAAGGAATTTTATTGCTTATTAATGTGCTCCTTAAGCTACAGAAAATACAAACTTTAAGAGTCTTGTTATAATGATGTTGCTCCTTGCTTGCTGAGCTGGAGTTGCATGTGCTGGTTCATATCATATCTGTAATTCAACAATATATTAAAACTCGTGCTTAAATTTGAAGGTATTTTTATTGTTGAAATGACTTGATTACTCCCATGCATCAATGTCTTCAGGAGAGTAATAGGTCTCATTTCTATTACATATTTTTACGCTCCAAGCCTATGTGTATGCAAAATACCAGCCTTTAGTTGTGAACTATTTAAGAACAAAGCTTTACACATTTCTTTTTTGCTCTGCAAGGCTGGAAAGCTCTGAAAAGAAAAATAGTGTGAACAGTAAGAACAAAAGCCTTTGTGGTATCCATACGTCACATCCTGTCAGATTTATGCATTAACTTGCTGGATTATGGGCTTTAGTCAGCACAAAGCAAAGTAAGCTGGTAAATGAAAGTTTGACCTGTTTTTCCATATAATTAAAATAGTCAGTAAATTGAAAACTGATGGAAGGCAGTGGACTTCACTAAAAGAGCAGGTAGAAATAGAAAGCAAATATAAGTTACCTCTTAGATAGCTCTTCAGGAGAGAGTAATTCTTTCATTTATCCTGGTATATGGAGACCAAAAGCTCCCGTGTGGCTTTCCAAAGGATCCAGTTAACATCTGAAATCTGAGGTCCATCTATTATAGCTAAAGTAAATACATTGTTGTCATGGTAATGCAATGATCAAAGTCCAAGGGAAAAACTCTGGTATTTCTGTGGTTTGTAGTGTGAGATGAAAGGAAGGCTTGACAAGACATAAAACTGATAAAAATTTAGTTTAAGTTGATTTTTGCAACTTTCCAGGATTTATGAGTTTTAATTTAAAACTAAACTATTTCAGTTTAATAATGTCATTTTGTATAGTTATCCTGTTACCACTCAGAGTAATGCTGTCGCTGTTGCCTGGGAAACATGGTGGTTTTCTTCCCCAAATTAATTTACAATTTTTCGGGGCAAAATTGACCCTATTTGTCCCCTTGCGAGGCCATGCAGGGAAGTCACTGTGAACAACTGAGAGGATTGACAGATAAATCTACCAGGGGTTGAAAGGTGAAGTTTCACAATGGATTACAGTTTGTTTAAGACCCTTCTACCACTGAGTGTGCTTAAATGATGAAAGACCGGTCCCAGTGGCAGGTCTAGTCTGGCAAACACCAACTTGCCAGCCCCTGTCTCCTGCTTTTAGCTGTGTGCTTCTGCCAGTTGCCTTCTGTTGTCTGACCAGCAAGTCTTCTGGAGAAGTCCCTTCAGCTTTTTACATAAGGAAAAAATTTAAAAAAGGAAAAGATGGCTATTCTTTTGTTATGGATTTGAACCAGTTAACAGAAGGATCAGGGACTGGCAATAAGGATGAGTAGGGTAGGAGAGGAGAAAAACTTCCTCTGCTTGGTGGCCATGATTCGTTTTTTTGTCCATTGTGGCCCTCGAGTATTCAAGACACAGAGCCTGAACTGCTTGCTTACCAAGCAGGTGAGATATATGTCCCCGAGGAAGTCCAGGATAGAAAGGTGGCTTGAAACCCTACCTTACTGTGCTACTAAGGGCTGTGCTTAAGGTCACATGTAAGACAGGAATACAAAGCCACAGTTACTTGCATTTAGGCTTCAAATCTTTCCCTTTGGGTTGTGAATCCTATCCCTAGGTGGCCTGCTTCCCCTGTTATATCGTGTGGGGCACCTGATTCAGGCTTCTGATTTCCACTCTAGAAAGAGCTGCTCAAACTGCTGTACAGAATGTTACCTGGCTCAGATTCCTCTTAAGAGTGTCTTCTTTGCTGACATGCTCACAATATGGTTGTAGCCCAAGTCTAATGATGCTTGCAGAGAATATCTTGTTATTTCAATATATTGAAATAACTGAGATTGAATTCAAAGATATTGAAATAACCTGACTGAGAGAGCTGGAGTTGTTTAGCCTGGAGAAGAGGAGGCTGAGGGGAGACCTCATTGCTCTCTATAACTACCTGAAAGGAGGTTGTGGAGAGGAGGGAGCTGGCCTCTTCTCCCAAGTGACAGGGGACAGGACAAGAGAGAATGGCCTCAAGCTCCACCAGGGGAGGTTCAGGCTGGACATTAGGAAAAAAAAATCATGGAAAGGGTCATTGGGCACTGGAATAGGCTGCCCAGGGAGGTGATTGATTCACCTTGCCTGGAGGTGTCTAAGGGATG